>JAQZBX010007814.1:0-42476 GCA_029593785.1 Cabassous unicinctus | reverse complement strand
CAAATGTTTTATCTTCAAGTTCAGTGATTCTTTCTCCTGCCATTCCAAGCTGCTTTTAAAATCCTCTAGGGATTTTTTTTTATTTCGGTAATTGTAGTCTTCAACTTTTCTATTTCTGTTTGGATCCTTTTAATAATTTTTTTTATATTTCTGATGTCCTTAATAATTTCTCCATGTTTTCCTGTAGTTCTTTGAACATATTAAAGATCATTATTTTAAAGTTTTTGTCTGTTGTGTCCAAAGCCTGTTTTAGTTCATTAATGGTTTCTGAATTTTTATCTTATTACTTTGGATGGGCCATCATTTCCTGATTCTTTGTTTGTCTTATACTCTATTGTTATACACTGTACATTTTAATATTTTAATGTGTTAACTCTGTAATATAGTTCCTGAGCTATCTGTTTCTTAAGTTTGTATTCAGCTTCTGATACGACAGAGATTTCTTTAGTTCCAGGCAGTAACCATTCACTATGTTGTTCTGATGGTCTCTTAGGTCTCATAAATATTTTCATTGTGATTCAAGTGTAATCAGTCACGTGACAAGTATAAATATAATATGGGTATATTCTATTGGCTTGGCAGAGACTTGAAAATAAACATTAAGTTTGGAGATTACGCATTCATTTTGATGGATGAAATCCTTTTAATCAGTAAAACCAAACATTTAAACAGTCATTTTCAAATTGTTAAGGTAGCTGCAACAATGAATTCTAAATATTTATTTTGTATTAAATATAAAGTAATTTTACCCAAATAACAGACAGTATTTTAAATTACCACATTATGTCTTGTTATAATAAGGAGGAAAACAAACACTTACAATTTATTTGTTTTTTTGATATGAAAGATTATTCTTTGTTTTCATTGTCCCTGACACAAACATTATCTTTGCTTCATGTATTGTATCATGAGGGTTCTGTTGCAAAATAAAGAAACTTCTCTGGATATTTTATGTAAAAGGGGGTTGAATGAAAATATTTTAAGTGTTTATTACGTAATTAAAATGTTAGAGGAATTAACTCTAGGCTAGGTCTCCAAGAATGATTCCAAGATGTCCAGGGAGTATCCTCTGGAGTTGCTGCTGCTTCTGATACTCTCTCAAAGCAGAGGTCTAAAGAGACTTCCACAGCTCTCAGAGCAATTGCTTCTTCTTTATTTTTTTTTCAGTATAAGAAAATATTGTAATGTTGAGGTACAAAACCCAACAATGGAAAACACATGAAAATAAAAACAAAAAAAATACTTTCTATACAAGAAACAAAACCCAGAAGGCATAAAAGAAATGACTGACAAAATTAAAAGCTTTCTTATGAAAAAAGAAAAAAAAAGCTACATAATCAAAGTAAAAATAAAGGTGATAGATTGAAAAAATTTGCAATACATGATTAACATAACTTAAAAATAATCAAATTAAAAATTGAACAAAAGTAAAAAAAATGAGCATTTTATACCAAAATGAATATAAATGGCCAATAAATATATGACATGGTAGTTCATCCTATCAGACCATGTGAGCGGAAGTCTTCTCTACATTAGTAGCCAGACAAACAAAAAATTAAACAATGAAATGTTTTATTTTTATACCATCAAAAGAACAAAAAGCAAATAATTCATAATATTTAATTTTAGGAATGGTTAGGGTTATGAACATGTTCTGAATCATTAATGCAAATGTTATTTTTAACCAATTTTAGATGGAAATTTGGTAGTGACTCAGAAATTTTATGTCTGTGACTCTATCATATAGATATACTAGCATATGTGCTTAAAAATATAGGCACCAAGTTGATGTTTGCATCTTTGCTTATAATGGCAAAATTTATAAATTAACCAATTGCTTCTTGACACATCCAAAGCTAGATACTGAAAACTGGGACGTTGTTCAGAAAAACCTTTGTTTCCACAACCATGTTTCCCCTTCCAAAGCTCATGCAAATCCATCTAATTGAGAGAAATTAATATGATTTTTAAACTTGCAGAATTCCCAGGATAAGAAGGCATACTGTAAAAGGGGCAAAGATGAGAGAACCTCCATATCAACCTCAAACTTAAATTACTTTTATTTCAAATTAGTTCTGACTTTTTGTTCTTCTGTAAAATAAAACAACAAACTACAAATATTTTGATGAGTATTGGAATGATTCCAATGCATTTTATGCATGAAATCATGTAGTTTTTTTAACATGAAATACTTATGCTGATATATATATGTAAACTCCATTTTAAATTGTTTAAGAGCCCAAATTTTCTAACATTGTAGAAATGGTGGGTTTAAACTTGTATTAGTTACTGAAGTAGTGTAGAGATGTGCTATCCACTCCCTATAATCACACACAGAAACTTTACAGCAGTCAAATAATAGCCTTCTAACTTTGAAAACTTTAGAAAATGGAAGGAGTATCAAGGTGAAAGAAAATTAAAAAAGAATGAACGCAAAATAAGAAATGGCTTTCAGCCTGCAGCGACAGTGGGGCACAGGTCTAAGTCAGCTATTGTGATGTTGTTTCCACACTTCCCAGCTCAGTCTCACTATTAACATAGAATCTGAATCTTCCCAGCTCATTTCTTCTTGTCTTATGTAGTTTTCTGTATAAAATGAGGCAGTTTAATGCAATGCTTAAGATCACAAGCATTGAGATCAGTTTGCCCAAGTTTGGATCTTTGGTTTGGCTACTTAATAGATGTGTTTCCTTGGACAAGTTTTTCATATTCTTGTGTCTTAGTTTCTTTATCTGTAAAAGGGAGATAACAGTAACACCAAACACAGGATGGTTGTACTAAATTTATAATATATGTAAAATTCATAGTATAATGAGCCCTCAACAAATAATTTATACTTATCACATACATAGCAATGGCAAAACATTTAGTAGAATTATAATAAAATAAAAAGAGATATTTTCTCCATTTCTCTTGAAGAATTATGGAAAAATTGTGATGGACCCCAAGTATATACAAACAAGTGTCCATATATTCATGCATTTAGTATGCAATCTGTTTCAGAAAAATAACCAAAAGTTCATAAATTGCACTAACATATATCTATACCAATACATATATGCATAAACAGCCATGCCATAGAATATAATGCAATAATTTACCACTAAATTTATGTTAGCATTTAGACTTAGAATCAATGTAAAAAGACAGTTGATTAAATTATGAGCCACAGATATTTGAAAAGTTATTGTTTATTATTATTTCAATGAAATATAGTGAATATTATGACTAGCATATTTATTGGAAATGTGTTTTTGTTAAGTTCATTATAATGTGGAAATTCATCAAACATGTTAGTTTCATACAAACTTGATGTATATGAAAGTTAAACTCTAAATTTCTTTTGCTATATTCATCATAAAATTTCCTTGAAGGTAACATTTATAAAATAGAGCTATCATGCAGCCAAAGGTCTGTGTACATCTATATATAGTCAAAATGTAATATAAACCATATTATTACAATTTTTTACAATGGTGACAGAAAAATAAATTTTAATTCAAAAGCATAGATGAGTTTGGAAAACTCCATATCTGTCGATTGGTGTATAAATGATTCATAAACTCTTAAAAGTATTTAATAATTAATTCTAAAGTTAGCTAATTTGTCCATTCTTTCAAAAACATAAAACCTAGAACTTCAATATCATAATACTTACGTAATATAGCTAATGTGAGATTTTTATTCTCTTATATCTACCTGATTTCAATAATTGATTCATAACTTTCACTTAAAAAGAAATCTTTGTGGAATGTTGTTATTATCTTAAATATACACATATACATGTTTTCCAATAATTTTCTTAACACTTTATTTTGTTGAACTTTTGATAAAGTTTTAATATATATTTTTGTATTAGATATTTGCTAAAGGGTGACCTTTGGATTTGATTAGGTAATGTTAGTGCTAAGAAGCTAGAGGATGAGATATCTAATGAAACTGTTATAGAAATAATGATCAATAGCTTATTTGGAATTCCAGAGAGAGAGCACAGCCTAGCCTACTAAAGAATCTTTTGAACCTAACCTATTTTGAGAGAAGTTTTATTGATTTCATAGAGTTGGGGCACATTTTAATTATTTTTAGATCACTATACTGCCTGAGATATCAACATCCATTAAACAAGGAAAATAAACTTTGTTTTAAACTGGATCCTAAATTGATTCTTGATATATTGTCAATAGAAACTCTGTTAGATTAACCAGAATTGATAAACCATATTAAAATTAACCTAATTATTTTTAATTGCTTATATCATGACTCTCAGCTGCTGCTGTTCATTTTCTCTCAGACGTTTTCTTTTATTGTACTTTGCAGGAATTTCTCTCTGTAAAAGCACTGATCTGCTCTATTCTTCACATTTATTTTTACTTATAATTGTCTTCCTGCTTTCCCAAAATTTGCTAACACCTAGAATTGTTTATTCTATCCTTCCTATAATGATTGTAGTGAATATGATTTTTCAAATAAATCATTATAATTGACAGTTCAAACATATTGTTAGAACATATATATATATATGCACACACAGGTTTTATGTATCCTTGCAGAATTTTGATTGGTTTAATAGGGTGCATGTACAGCAGAAAAAAATGATGTCTAGCAAATTTTAACAAAATACACATTTTAAAGCATAATTAATAATTTGATGAAATGCATAGATAAATAAAATTATATGGCATATTCAATGCATATTATAACTGGAGAGATTCTAAATCAATTCTTTATAGTATGCCAGAGAGTATTCTATGAGAGTGAGCAGGTAACATGAACAATATGTTAATCTGTGAATGACATGGCTTTGGGAATCAGAAGACCTGGATTCAAAATCAAGATTTCCCACCAAGTAGTTATGTGACTGGCAAATTTCTTAATTTCTCTAGGCTTCAGCTGCTACATTTTCCAGATAAAAATAAACTAGTACAAACACTATGTCTTATAGAAACTTGCAATCCCAAGATGACAATATTTTGATAGCTCTCTGTAAACATTAGTTGTGATTATATATTTGGGTATATAAATGGTGTTTTAATTCCTCAAGTACATACACATACCCATACACCAAAAGAAAATAAATATTCATGTGGACAGAAATGCAAAAAGAAGACTTAAATTGTGGCCAAGGACAGTTATCTAGAAATCACTTTGCTGGCACATGATGGGAACTGTTTTAATTAGCTAAGCTGCTGAAAGCATATACCATAAAATGGGTTGGCTTTTAACACAGGAAATTTATTCACTTGGGATTAGAGTCTTGGAAAATGTCCAAATCAAGGCATCATCCTGAAGACCTGCTACCAGAGATCCTGGACTCTTCTGTCACATGGCAAGTCATATGGCAGCATCTGCTGGTCTCTCCCTTCTCTTCCAGCTTTCCTTGCTTCCAGCTTCTGGCTTCAGTAGCTTTCTTTCTGTCTGAATTTCATTCTCTTATAAAGGATTCCTGTACAAGGATTAAGACCCACCCTGAAAGAGGTGGGTCACATCTTAAGATCTTACTCACCAAAAGATACTACTTACAATGGATCCACACCCACAGGAATAGACTAACTTTTTGTTTTTCATTTTCTCCCCTGCCCCCTGACTTGTCTGTGTCCATTCACTGGGTGATATTCTATGTCTGTTTCTTGCCTTCTATTCTCATTTTTCTCCTTCAGGCTTCACCAGGATTTGATCCTAGGGATGTCCGATGTGGGAAAGAGGCACCCTGTCATTTGTACCACCTCATTTCCTGGTTTCTGGCATGTCTCACCTTGACTCTCTCCTGCATCTCTCCTTTTGTTGCCTCATCATCTTCCTGTGTGGTTCACTGCATGGGCCCAAATTGCCTGCTCGCCTTTTTTTGCCAGGAGGCCCTGGGGATCAAACCCGGGTCCTCCCATGTGATAGAAGCCCAATCACTCGAGACACATCTGTTCTCTGGACTAACTTTAAGAACATTCTTTTCTGGGGCACATACAGCCTCAAACCACCACAGGAACTAACTTATTTCAGGTAGATGAGGAATCAGAGCTAAAATCACAGCTTAAAATCAGGGTACAGCACTAGTTTTCTCTTTCCTCTTGATAGGTGGTTTAAAGGAACCATTGACAATGACTACATACAGTTTTCATATACACAAAAGCAGTGCTTATGAGGGCAGAAGGCATGCTTTCTTTTATTGGGAACTGACCCAGATGCTCACATTTCCAGTTACTATGTAAGTGATATTTACAATATCTCTAGTAAAAAGGAAGCTAGAACAACAATGTAAAATTTTGTCATGGTTAGTGATAGTACAAAGGGGTAGAAAGTGGAGCAATGTCAAGATATGCTAGACAAGAAGAGATAAAGATAGAGAAAAAAGAACTAAATAAAACAGACAAACATGTATTGAAATATAGCAACTTAAATTTAAGTGATTAAATTGCTCATAATATTTGAAGTTGTATCTTCTAAATATACACAGAAGAGTGACAAAGTGAAGTTCACAAAATGGGAGAATTTATTTTACCTTCTTGAAACATATCTGACTAAAGTACAATACAATTACAAATAAATAAGTAAGCTATTGCTGTGATGGTTTTAAAGTGTCCATTTGGACTGGCTGAATTAAAGTGCCCAGACATTTTTTCAACATGTTTCCATTAATTTGAGCTCCAATAGGTAATCTCTTGCCAGAATTTTAGGACAGATAGGAGGCAGTAGTCATTTTAGAAGATACACATCTTCTCCCAGTTATTCAATAAAACACTAATCTAGTTGCTGCTGTGAAGGGATTTCTCAGATGTGAGTAAAAGTCCCTAATAAGTTTAATTTAAGTTAATCAAAAGAGAGATTATTCTGGGTGAGAATATAATAAAAATAAGGGTGGATGAAAATGAAGTAAAATATAAGATAAAATAAATAAAAAGTTAAAAAAAATGCAACTCTAATATTTTCTAAAAAATTGCTGCTCAGAAAATAAAGGAAGCACAGATGAACATTATAGATAAAGATGGGATATGAATGTAAATACAGTTGGTAATCAAGACAATTGTAAGATTATAGTATCGATGATTTTATTATAATGATTTTGAAAGCTTGGATGCAATGAACACTATTTTAGATCAACTATAAATTAATAATATTGACTCAATGATGAAACCCCAAATATATCAAAATCTTTTAAAGAAACTTTAAAGTAGGAGGAAAAAAAACTGAGTATATATATCAACACTGAGTATACAAGTTTTACAAAAATTCAAAGGTAACCCATTTTACAAAAAATATTCTCAACAATTAAGAAAAAAACAAAGATATCGAAAACAAATTATGATCATTAAAAGAGAGGTCAACAATAAAAAAGAAATAAGAAATTCATAGTTATTTATATATTAGCAATAACAAATGAAAACAAAATAAAATTAAAATACACTCCTGGAAAAGAATAACAACAATTATATCAACAAATTCAAGCTTTTCAAGGTACCTTGCATTAACTGTGCAGAACATTATGGAGGAAATTGTAATAGGTTATTTATGATCATAAAAATGCATTATACACAAAGGTGAAAACCCAATATTGTAAACATGTCAATTCCACCCCTAATTAATCTAAGTCAAAATTTCAGTCAAAATCCCAGTAGACTTAATGAGACTTAACTAACTGATTTAAATCTCTAAGTAGTAGAGTAAGGGGATAGTAACAGCCACAATACTCCCTAAGAGAACACAGTTAGCAGGGGCATCCTTGCCCTACAAAATATAAAGATATTTAAAAAAACTCTAATAAACAACTTTCAGAATAATATACTGAATAAGGACAACTTATTTAAATTTTGCAATACCGTATAATACTACATATTATATATATTCAGTAAATATGAAGAGTAAAAATACATGGATAGGATATATATATATCCAGTTCATGATGTGGAGCAATAATGACAATTTATATTTTTTTATTTTTGGTTAGTAGGTACCTCTTTATGTGTGTATTGTCTGTACTTTTCTGTATTTTTCTCATAATCAAAAGAGAAATAGATGAAAATATATTTTAAGAAAGCAATGAGAAGTAAAGAATTTACATGTTATGCTTAGTAATGATGAGTACTTTTAGAATAGAAATTTGCTTTATATATCAGAGCTCAGTGAAGAAAGCCCAGAGATAAAACTGGGAAAGAAAATTGAAATAAAATGATCAAATACCTAAATGCCATGTGTATTAGTCAGCCAAAGGGTGCTGATGCAAAATACTAGAAATCTGTTGGCTTTTATAAAGGGTATTTATTTGGGGTAGTAGCTTACAGTTACCAAGCAATAAAGTATAAGTTACTTCCCTCATCAAAGTGACGTCTGCCTAAAATTCAGGCTTCTTTTGGTTTCTCTCTTCCCAGGGCTCCATTTGTCTCTGGGCTTGGCTCAGCTGCTGTCCTCTTTCTCCACAAGGCCAGCTGTAGACTATCAGGCAAATGGCTTGTCTCTTTTCCTGGGGCCTTCTCTACTTCCTCACATCCAAGCTCCTCTGTGTCTTACTTTTCAGGGCTCCAGATCAAAAACTCAGCATCAAAACTCCAACTCTGTCCTTTGCCATGTCTTTTATCTGTGAGTCCCAACCCACCAAGGGGCGAGGACTAAACACCCTACTGATGTGGCCCAAAGTCCTAATCATAACTTATTCAATTAAAATTGATACCTCTGACAGACCAGGTTACAAACATAATCCAATATCTATTTTTGGAATTCATAAACAATGCCAAACTGCTACAGCATGCTTTATATTTTTTGAAATATCCATAAGATATAATAATTTTATTTTATTTTTTATTTTTATTTTTATATTTTAAAGATACTTAGATTGTATAAATGATACATAAAAAATGTAGGGGATTCCCATATGCCCCACTCCCTACCCTTCCCATACTTTCCGACATTAACAATCTCTTTCATTAGTGTGGTACATTTGTTGATGAAAGCATATTGAACATTGCCCCTAAGTGTGACTTATACATTGCATTATAGTTTAAACTCTCTCTTGCACAATTTTGTAAGTTATGACAAGATATATAATGGCCTGTATCTGTCATTGCAACATCATTCAGGACAATTCCAATGTCCCAAAAATGCCCCCATATTATACCTATTTTTCCCCTCTCCCTCCCATCAGAAATTCCAGTGGCCACTGCCTCCACATCAATGATAAAAGTTTTTCAATTGCTAGAATAACAATAAGTCTATAGTACAATAACAGAGTCTACTCTAGTCCATCATTCATTCCCAAATCCTAAGGATTCTGGGATGGTGATGCCTACTCCACCTCTAATTGAGAGGGGGCTTAGATTCTGTGGGTCAAATGGATGGGACTATCTTGCTTGCAGTTGTAGACTCTGTTCCATGAGATGGTCCTGGTCCATCATCATTTCCTTGTCAGTTGTACTGGGTGAGTCCAATGAACTGAAGAGTAGATGTTGCAACTCTGTTGAAATTCAGGGCCCAGCTGGCACATGGACAGCCCAAAGATTTAAGTCTCGTGGACATACACCTATCAACTCCAGTACTAACTATAGGTTCAAATAGAAGGAACCGAAGAGCCATGTGTAGGGAAACCATAACTGAGTTCAACTCTGTCACATTGGGGAGCATAAATTCCAAAGAAAGGCCCACTGACAGGGTGCCAAACTCTTGCGCTGTCAGCCCTGCTTGTAGTGTCTGGATGTCTCAAGAGGACTCACGAGTCCTGCTATTTGAGGCAATATTTACTGTGGGGGTCAATGAGATCCTGCTGAGACACGCTTAAGTATAATCTCTGGAATGACCTCCGGACTCACTTTGAAGTCTCTTAGCCATAGAAACTCATTTGTCTTTACCCTTTCCCCCTTTTGGTCAAGGTCTTTTTCCAGTTGCATTGCTAGTTGATGCTTGGTAATAATCCCCAAGTGCCATCCCGGCTCATCCCCGGGAGTCACATCCCATGCCTGGGGGAAGGTAATGTATTTATATGCTGAGTTTGAATGCCATACTTTAAAATACTTTTTCATTTTAAAATACTTTTTAAGCAACAGAAAAACAATAATTTTATTTTGGAAAATTTTCATAATCAATTTTTTTAAATTTTGGATTGAACACTCAGGAGGCATGTGTATTTTATATTAATAGGCTGGTAACAAGCAAACAAGGAAATTTGTTAGGGCTATATAATCATAAAGAATCACAAAGGAAATAAGGGCCTGGGCAGTGGGTGTTGCTGTAAATAATGGAAACATTTTCAGCTGTAGAAATGAACAGCACTTTTTAGATGTTAGCATAAAAGAAAAGAAGGTAACAAAGATAGAAATCTGGGTTTTGGGTGATAGTGGATGCTATTTTAGTTTGAGTTCCAGGAAACTGTTGAAATCCTGCTGTGGACTGACATTAAGAAATAATAAATGACACTTTTCAGACAAGTCATCAGTATTTGGGTAAAAAGTTGATGCTATATGAATAGTGAGTAGATTATATTACAAAAGAGTATTAAAAGACTCAAAAGGAATAGAAAAAGGGGTAAGAAGAACATGGCTTTACAGCAAAAAAGAGAAAGGATATCTGGTCAGAGAAAGACAAACTGCTAAGGACTTGAAAACCAGTGTACTAGGCAGAAGAAAAATTAAGTTTGGTGCATGTCTATACATGAAAATACAGTAATGTCAAAGGAGAAGAGGGTGTAGATCAGACACTAAGGAGCATTAGAGACAGGACTGTGAAGTCCACGGCTGGGGCTGAGATTTGACTTGTGCCCAAGTCTTCACTCTACTTAGGGTTGCATTGCCTGGCATTATACTAAGTCACCAGTCAGAACTCACTGTGAGAACCAAGCATTTTTTTGTTCTTCATCTGCCCTAGTGAAATGCAGGTGCATTGCAAGTCACTACACAATTGGGTGTTTTTGCCTACAGATATTTATGCTGAGTGAAGTCAGTCATTAAAGGACAAATATTGCATGACCTCATAGATATGACATAATCCTATTGAGCAGACTCACAGAGCTAGAGTCTGGAAGACAGGTTTTCAGGTGACAGTAAGGGAGTAGAGTGGGGTGAGTCAATGCTCAATATGGGCAAAATCCATGATAAGGGGGAAAGGAGTGGTTTGGCAGTGGAGCAGGGGTGATGGTGGTGCAGGCATGTGAGTGGGGTCAATGGTGCTGGAATGTGAGGGTGGGCAGGGTGGGGTGTTGGGTATCGACTATCCATGAAGGGAGGACTGGAAGAAGGAACAAGTGAACTCTGGGGATTTGTAGGCATGTCTGTGGTTGAAACTACAAGGGTGGGAATGTTTTTGTTTTGTTTCTGTTTTTATTCAAATATATCAGGAGAGGGTCACTGGTGCAGACCATAGGTGGTGGGGAATATATAGGAAACAGTGCACCTGGGGCATTTCTTCTATGGAATACGAATGTGTTATCTCAGTAGGTGGAAACCCACACAATAAACAAGAAAATATTAAACTCTCATCGTGAGGAGTCCTGCAACATTCTCAAATAGAGGAGCAAGAACATCTCAAGTACATAGGAAGCACCTAATAAAAGAAAAAAGACCAGTAAATCAGGCCCTCAATATTAATGCATGTAGCTATGAACCTTATTCTTCAAAAATTGAAACTTAGTGGTTGCCAGAGGTTCTGAGGGGAAGTGGGGGTGCGTAGAATGGGTGGAACACAGGACATTTTTGAGGCATTGAAATTGTTCTGCATGATCTTGCAATGATGGATACAGGCCATTATACATTTTGTCTGAACCTATAACAATATGTGGTACAAATGGTAAACCATAATGTAAACCATTTACCATGGTAAGTAACAATGCTTCAATATTTTTTCATCAATTGTAACAAATGTACCACTCACGTAGGATATTATTGGTAGGGGAGGATAGGGGGAGAAGGGAATGGGGTATATAGAAATCCCCTATATTTTCTATGTGACTTTTCTGTTACTTAAAGTTTCTCAGAAAATAAAGTGGGAAAAAATGAGATACTGGGGTTACATACAGAAGAAATTGTCAATATATGTGAAAGAGAACAGATCTTATGGTGATGAAAGGCACAATGCAATTTCTTTTCATTTAGTAATTTTATTAATATTATTTTTTGTTGACTTTGTTTTGGGGGAGGTTTTGGATTGCAGAAGTGTTGCAACTGTGGTAGGGGAGGATCACTGCTCTGGGGTATCAATGGTGGGTAGATGTGTGGGGATGGGTGCACTTGGTTCATGCCTCTATGGAATATGACTATGTGCATGTAGTAATGGTGTCTCAGTGGGTGGAGACCTACAGAATAACTGAATATTGAATTCCCATCCTAAGGAGTTCTGCTACATTCCTTCATAGCAAGGCAAGAATCACTAGAGTATATGGGTAGTGCCTAGCAAAGGAGAACAGACCAATACTCTAGGTCCTTAATATTCATGCTTGTATTTACGAACCTTGTTATTGTGAAATCAAAACATAGCCTAGTAATATATATTGCCAAGAGTTGCCTTTTAAAAGCCTCCTTGTTGCTCAGATGTGGTCTTTCTCTAAACCAAACTCAGCATATAAATTCACTACCTTCCCCTGACATAGGGCATGACTCCTGGGGATGAATCTCCCTGGCACTGAGGGATGAATACCAAGTGCCAAGTAGCATTGGATTTGGAAAAAGACCTTGATCAAAAGGGGGAAATATTAAATGCAAATGAATTCTTATGGCTAAGAGATTTCAAAGTGAGTCAGGAGGTCATTCTGGAGGTTATGCTTATGCATATCTCAGGAGGGTCTCACTAATGGCCACAGTAAACAGTGCCTCAAGTAGGTGTGCTCCTGAGGGCTCTAGAGACATCTTAACACTACAAGCAGAGCAGACAATCCCAGGAAGACAGCACCCCATTGATAAGCCTTAGTTTGGAATATATGATCACCCATCTCCCCCAGTGTATCAGAATTAGACTCATTTATAATTTTCCTAAACATGATTCTTTTGCCCCATTTATTTGAACCTATAATTAGCACTATATCCATTAAATATATGTCCCAGAGACTTAAATCTTCCAGCTGTTCATATGCCAGGTGAGCTGTAAATCTCAGTAGAGTTGCAGCCAACACTTACTCTCCAGTTCATTGGACTCACCTAAGAAAACTAATAAATGGATATTTGTGGACATTGCCTGTCACAAAAAAACAGAGAGTATCTACATGTGCAGGCAAGACAATTCCACCCATCTGCCCCATGGGATCTAAGCCCCGTCTCATGGTATTACCATGAGAAGCAGAGTGGGTACTACCATCCCAAAATCCTCTAGAAAGAGGTAGTAACAAACATAAGGGAGAATAAAACTATGGAATAAATTAGACGTATTATTCTATTAATGGAAGAACTTGTAATATTAATATAAAGACATTGGTCACCAGAGGTTCTGAGGGGATGGAGAGGAAAGAATAACAGTAATATGGCATATTTCTGAGATATTGGAATTGTTCTGCATGACATTGCAATGACAGATCCAAGTCATTATATGTTTTGTCAAACCTACAAAATTGTGTGGCACAAAACATAAAACATAATGTGAACTATAGACCATGCTTAGTAGCAATGCTTCAATATGTGTTCATCAATTGTGACATATGTACCATACTAATGAAAGCTGTTGTTAATGGGGGAAAGGGTGGAAGTGTGGGGGTGGGGTATATGGGAATTCCTTATATTTTCAATCTAACATTTATGTAATCTAAGGCTCTTTTGAAAAAAAAGAAAGAAAAGGAAAAAGGAAAAAAGAAATAATACATGACACTTTTTAGACACATCACCAGTATTTGGGTAAACAGTTGATACTATGTGAGTAGTGAGTAGATTTTATCACAAAAGAATATTGTAAGAGTTCAGTGAGGCAATCAAATGGAATATTTGTGAATGTATATTAAATATATATTCTCCTATATATATATTCTCCTATATATATTTAATATAATATATTAAAAGGGGCAGAAAATAAGAATAAAAGACTTTGAAAGAAATTGCTCAAAATAATCAGATGAAAGACAATGTTGGAATTTTTTCAGATGAGAAATGGTAATATGAATAAAATTGAGTATAAGTCACTGTTCCTAACTCTAAAAATCACTGCATTATAATTCTTAAATTATGCCCATTGCACTCATTTGAGTACCTTCAAAGCAGGAAGTATTTTTTTTTCTCAGTTTAGTATCTCCGATACCCTGCATAATTCCTGGAAAACAGGATACATGAATTGAATGAATATCATGCATATTTTGGGAAAAAATCAAACTGATTTGTTGAAGAAGAAAAATGATTGATGAGTCTTTGATTTTGGAGACTGAGAAAATATCCAGATATGCAGTGCAGACCATCAATGAGAGGGTAGTAGAAGGAGTAATAGAATGACAGAAAAGAGAGACATTACTGAGACAAGTAGAAACTTCCTCATGTCCATCTTTGCATCTTTACCTAGACTGATCTCTAAATTTAGAAATTGCAATCTCTTCCTAGCTTGAATTATTTCTCCTCTAATAAAGTGAATATTAAAGCCCACTTATATCATAAAATTTTCTCTGAATTTTAAAGTCTACAATTCTGATTTTCTTCCCTGGATACTTGAAAGAAATCAAACTAGTGCAGGGGAAAGACTATTAGCTTTGAGCACCGTAGATATGGCATTCACCATTTCTGCAAGTAGGCAAGTTACTTAATGTTCCCAAGACTCACTGTCATCATATTTTATAGAATTACTTTCAGAACTCAATAAGATGGCACATAAAAGTATTTTGATGTAGAAAAACACTCAGCCTTAATTCCTACTATACTTTAAAATAACTTCCATTGATGGTAAAATTGTCCTAAATATTTTAGTTTTGTCACTTAACTAAAATGTAATACACAGTGATGGCTATATTTGATCCATCTTTGTAATTTCCATCACTACAATTATATGATTAATATATTCTCATTCACTACATTTAATTTTCACAATTAGCTCTATAGATTTATGTCTTTTCTTGTTGTCTGTTGGCTGACTAACTTTGAAAAAGTTTCAAAATAGTGCCACAAGCATATAGGTACTTAAAGCTTAGAGGTAATTGAACAATGATGGTATTATCTGGGTTTATGGAAACCTTAATAACATTGTTGGACATATTCACAATGGTAGAAGGGAATATTAGTACATTCTTCACTAGTGACTAATTTGAGAAGCCAAATGAATATTAAATAATTATGAAATCTCTGATGATCAGTTTTTCAGAGTTTTTCATTTAAAGGTAAATAAAAAAGTTGAAAAGCAATCACCAAATGTCTATGTATTTAAATTCTTGCATGTACCTTTTTAACTGTTAATCTGAAGCTGATATAAGTAACTCAATCAACAAAATTTAAACTTCAAATCAGATGTTCTCCTTGGGATTGAATTATTGATAAAATATTTTCTAAATTTCTATGAATTTAGTACTCTAATAAAATGATATATTTTGATATGATGCCTAGCACTTCAAGTAAATAACCCCAAGATGCAAAAACTATTATAAAGTACATTTTTTGGTACTTTGCTACAGTCTTTAACTTGCTTTTTGAAAGTTTCTGGGTTTTCCTAGAGGCATGCATTAAAGTATTTATTTCCTATTGATTTTCCAACAAAGTTATATTAATTTAAGGGGAAGCAAATAAACCACATGATTCATTGACTCAGAAGAAATGGATATTGGATTTACTTCCTTTCTCTGCTTGCTCATATGCGACTCCTTCCTATCTTATGATGCAATCAGTTCTAGTGGGTTGGAGCCTCCTGTTTCCATTACTTTAAAGTGCAGGAAAATTTAAGTTGACAAAGAATCTATAAATGAAGCAAGTTAACAACTGAAAGTGAGATGTAGAATTGACTAATCATAGTAAACAATTTTTTAAATAAATGCAAGAGTTTTTCTCTTTAATTCATTATATGACTGTGATTTTTAAAGTCAGAAAATAAAAAAGTTTACATTCTATATAAAACAATGCTAAAAATTTGTAAGAGGAGTCAACAAAGAAAAAATCGTCCCAATTTGTTGCTGTGATATAACTTCCTATTATACACACATTCCTTTATATAGAATAATGTAACACTTGTATTTGTTTCAAGTCACATTTTCTCAAAGTGTCACCTTTCTCCATGCATTTACTTGTATTTATTGACGGAAATTCCCCAACTGAAAAGTGAGTTCTCCATCATGAAAACTTGGTGAAAGTAACATGTTCCTTGACAGGTTGGGGTCAGACTCATTTATCAAGACTGACAGAACCCAAAAAGCAATCATTGTTTTATATGCCCAT
Organism: Cabassous unicinctus; assembly: GCA_029593785.1. NCBI lineage: Eukaryota > Metazoa > Chordata > Mammalia > Cingulata > Chlamyphoridae > Cabassous > Cabassous unicinctus. Next base: position 26,187 of record JAQZBX010007814.1, on the reverse strand, counting down.
TGACAAATCCTAAACCCCAAACATTAGGTAAATACACAGTAAACATGTTACATGATTCAGCATGTAACTTGTTAGGCAATATATTATATATATACAGCCATTTTAGTAAAAATAGGAAATGAAAGATGGTGTATACTATATTTAATCCTAGACATATCAAGAAGTAATAGAAGCACCAAATTATAAAAATTACAGTGTTTGAATTTTAGCTTTGTGAAATTTAATTAATTTTTAAACCTTCATTATATGTCCTCCATTCACATAGGGAGGCATTAACCAGGAAGACATATTTACAAAACTTTTACATGCTACTGAAGAGCATAAACTGCATTCTCAAATTACTTAATCACTCATCAAGTATTTAGGGAGCATCTATTGTTTGCAAGACACCGTACTATGTGCTGGGTGATGGAAAATACAAACAAATCCCTCTGCCTTGATGGGGCTTACAGAATAACAGATAATATAGATATTTCAAAACTAAATATCAGAGCTAGATCAGAGCAAATAACAGAGGGGCTTATAGACTGAATATTACCTTGTTTTAAACAAATGGGACACTACAATTGTGTACATGTCTTTAAACATAACCTCAGAAATAACATGTATGTATCAGTGGGCAGAAGGGCATATCAGACTTTTAGGCAGAACCCTGAAAATAACCCAAAGTTATCAAATATGGGGAGTTGATGCAGTCAGTGTATGAAACACAAGTGAGACTGCAGGTTAATGACAGTGGAGAGAGAGAAAATAAGTTCATTTTCACTCTTCTTTTCTGTGAGGTAAAGGAAGCATATTTAAGTGAAAATAACCATAGAAAAGTGGTGGGGGTGAAGATGTAGGAGGGTGACTAAAGGAGAGAAAGGTTGATAGTATTTGATGGGTAAATAAAAACCATTTACTAACTAAATGCAGATATCATTGGTGAATAAAAAGAAAATGAAGAGAAAATATAACACAGAAAGTGGATTATATAAGTTTTCAAAAAGGAAAAGGTGCTGGAATTCAATGTCTACTATTACAGATAAAAGTTTCTATCTAATAATAATATGTTTTGTGATACTTTTAGAATATTTTATGAATATCAAAAAGAAAAAGGTTATGTTTGTAAAAGAATCTATTCCTCTGGGTATGATACCCTTTGTATTAAATCCAGTTGAAGAGCCTTTGATTAGATTACCTGCTAAGATTGCTTTAGGGCTTTTGATTTGACCCTGGCTCAGACTGATATAAACAGACACTCACACAACAGACACAGGAAAAGAGAGCTCTGTCATTTTTTCCTGCCATGTGACAGAAAGGAGAAGCCTCAAACAGCTGAGGTCCCACTAAGACATGAGCCATTTTGCCTGATAGCTTACAGCTGAAATCAGGAAGAGAGCAGAATGGCTGAGACTGATAGAGAAGTTCTGGAAAGAAACACGTCTTATGCCAGGAGAGAGAGGAAGCCCTGAGAAGCTCAATGTCAGCTTGCAGCTGAAATCAGGAAAAAAGCAGAGCAGCAGATCCTGAGAGAGGAAGCCCAGAGGGGAAGGCTGAAACCTCACAGAGATTGGAGGACATCTTGCTTCAACATGTGGCAACACACCGGGATAAACAGTAGCTGACTGGTGAGAAAGCATCTCTGCTGATGCCTTGATTTGGCCTTGGAACTGTAAGCTTTTACCCCCAAATAAATTCCTGTTATAAAAGCCAAAAGCTTTCTGGTACTTTGCGTCAGCACCCCTTTGGGGGACTAATATATGTTCCAACATAAAAATTTTGTAATTTTACTGTTCCCACACTAGTACATCAGTTATTACAGTTCAAAACCTGTTAAATTGCAATTTGTGTGTAGAATTATTCCATTTCATTAAAATAATATTAAAGCTTTTAATATCTTAAAATATTGTTGCATTGTATCTATGATATAAAATTACTGGGAAAAAATCAAAAGAACAAATAAATAGAATCTATCAGTTTTATGACTGTTATGTAGTCTTAATTCTGTAGAAAGTGGATCTTGATATAGTGAGGGCATCTTCAGAAGTGAAGAAACTGACTACTACTGATGAGGATAAATACTATAAGCTGAGGCCTGGACTTAGGACATTTCGGGCCAAGAAAGGGACGCCACCCATGTGTATGGAAAGGGTGAGTTTGCCCCGGCATTGGAAGAGGTTGGCTACTGGCAATCCTGGATATAATAAATAAATAAATAGCTAAAATAAAGGCCTAACCTCTCTGGAAATAAAATAATAGTCTCAAAAATTACTTATAACAAAGGACAATTTAAAATTTCTGTTACTGAAAAAATGAAAATGACACAATACCTCATGTAAGAGTTGAATCAAAGATTGATACAAAGCCAATATAAAGATGTATCAATGTTTGATTCAGAGTTTAATACATCATTTCAAAAAGCTATTTTCTTAGGTTTCTGGTTTTCAATATTAATCAGGAAATAATGAAAATAACTGAACTAAGTATTTAAATTAAAGATATAGAAAGAAAATTTTAAATTTAACCAAGGAAAACAAGAAGGAAAATATTAGAAATTAAAGCTAAAATTAATAATAAAAAAAGAAAACAGCTGTACAGTATGCTTGATCAACCTAGAATTGATCAACTAGGTGGATATCAATGAAATAATGCAAGGACTCAAGTCCAAAGGCATGAATTTCTATTTTGTCTCTATTATTTATCAGCCATGTATGTTGGGGAAGGTTACTTAATTTATACAGCCCAGTTTCCTCATCTTTGAAAGGGTTAATAATATTATCTGCTTCTATAAATCCACCCACCCTTTTGTATTCTGGGAAACAGCTTACTGCAAAGAAATACCCCTCCAAATATTACTTACTTAAGACTTATAGATGCTCCGCTTTGCTTACCTATGACAAGGCTACACACAGACTGGCAAAAATTTCCATTCTTTGCCTCATAAATGATTAGCTGAACTGTTTTGTCCCAACTGATAATCAGAACTAAATCCTTGTTAGCCAAAGTTTGGTTAAAGTTCTTTTTCTTCCAGGCCTCAGAACTTTGACCCTTCCTTAGACTGAACCAGTTCTCCTTAATGATCCCTCCTGAAACAGGCTGCTCTTTGGTTAAAACATTTCTTGATCTACTTCTGATCAGGTCACCCTTTCATCCCACTTCCTTACACACAGGTCTTTCTAGCCTTCTTTCCTCTTCCTAATAAAAGTAAACTTCTTTTTGCCTAATTCATGATGCTTGCAGATCTCATGGTTGGAGTGTTTTTTTTATTATAAAGTTCCCTTCTTCCATTGCAGTAGTACCTTCCCTCCATTTTGCAATAATTCTTTTGAATTGAGCCTCTCCTTACAAGTCCAGATTTGTTTTTTTTAATTTGATGCCAGTAACTGAGATTGATATAAATTTTAACATATATGGAAAAGTTAACACTGGTTTTGAAGAATCCTTTGTGCAATCTTGAAATATCTTTAGACTGAGCACGTGAAAGTGATGTGACTTTGTTACTCATCACAGAGTCAAACCAGTACCAACTCAGAGCTTAATGTTTCCTGCTAAAATACTACTTTTGACTAATACATTACTTGATGAATACTTTATACAAAATCTGGTCTTTTTGACCCTTCTAGAGCATTGTCTAATCATATACAAAAGACTTTTCAATGTCCACTTATTCACAAACCCAGGGACCAAAACTAAATATTTTTCAAGAAACAGCTTCATCAATCATATTGACAACCATTCAGCTAGATCAGAGACCCATGAAATGTTGCATTACAGATGAAAGAACAATTTGGTAGAAAAGTGTTGTGGGTGAAAACTTTTATCATCTTCAAGCCTACCTGCTTGAATTTTTGTTCGTTAACAGAAAAACAAGAATGAAATCAGCAGGTATAATGACAGATAAGAATTGAAAATGGAAGATAATTTCTAATTTTTTAAAACCTATGAATCTGTTCTTTCTGAAACATGTCTTTCAATAACAAACAACTACCTTTCTAGGTTCACAGTCATTACTTGTACTTATGGGCTTTAGCTAGTAATAGAGTCACTGTCAGGGAAATCACAGACACCTGTTAAGAAGCTAACACCCAGACCTCTCCTACCCCCACCTCCTTCACTGGGTGAGTGGCCATCCTCCAACCTGCCACTACCCCAACCTCCTTTTCTAGTGTGTGCTATTCCACAACCTGGTGGAGAGGTTAAGTCTAATGAAAAGACCCAGCTAAACCTTAAATCTAGATACCAGAAATAAGCAGCCACAGAAGCTTATCAGAACAGGAATTCTCAGTGGCAGAAGGTAGATGAAAACTTTACTCAAACAGCATAGATTTGTCTCTTCTCTGATGCAAATTGGGGTGTGTGGAGCTGCCATCCATCGACCCTGACCCAGAGCAGTTTTCTGCCATCCGGGGAGACCTGCCGTGGTGGGTCTCCTTCCCCTGCTTTTTTGGGCTCTTTGTGATATGTAAGTGACAAGGAAATTTTTGTCCTTTCTGGAGTCTTTATTCTGTGCAATAAAGGGATCATTTGCTGAAAGTTTCTGTTCTGCCCTGAACCTGAACCTGTGATCCCATGAAGCACCATTGTTAGCAACTCGCTCCACAGTCACTTTGGGCACTCTCATTTCATCTTCTCAGACTTTAACTCAGCAGCAAATATAGATACACAAACATTCTGCCCAACCCAAGTACAATGGCACCATTAGTTGTTAAGTGGACTGCAAACAATTGGAGAAGTTCTTGCTTTTGTATAAATTCATGGTCGATCTGTCAGCTTCATCAGGTAGGTTTGTGTTCACCTTGTGGATCTATTGGAATCTTCAAAAATATCCTCTATTCTTGAGATGTCACAAGTTACTTAAATCTACTATGTCTGAGTTCTCTAAACTGAAAATTTGTATCATTAATAGTACATGCCTTATGTGTATTAAATGAAATAATATAAGAAAGTGCTTAGAACAGAGTCTGGCAGTTATTACTCAAAAAAAAGTCTACATATCATTATTCCCATTATACTTATGTGAATCCTGAGGGATAGAGGTGTTAAAACTTTCCTACCTTTTCTTTTACTCAGGTCTGCCCCCACTAAAAGGATGTTTTCTTCTGGCTCTATGACCTTTTTCACAGACATCTTAACAAATGAGTACAAGAAAACTTCAAAAATCCTGAGTCTGCTCATCTAGCAAGTTGCTCTCTTTCTGTTATTCTATCCATATTACTATCATAAATGTATTGCTGTATTGATGGTAACAAATTTCAGAGGAAGCAATTAACTTCTGGTATTTTAATGGATGAAGATGAAGAAGAAATAATAAAGGGAAGTGAGATGAGGATGGTATCTACCCATCGTTAGGAAAACCAGTTAATAGTGGGGTTTGGTAAAAAACTGGATGAGCAGAGCCTTCTCTCAGGCTCTTAGTTGCTCTTTCTCTGATGACATCAAGTCACAAATGAGGGCCAGAAATTTTTCTGGTTAATCAAATTTTAATGATCTCATATATGAAAAAATTTCCAATATTCCAGCAATAGAGTAACTATCAGTCCTTTTGAAAATTTATTTCAAATATTTATTTTTTCTTCCTCATGGATATTTTATTAGGGATTTGGGAAAAGCAGTGAAAATGACAACAAACACAAATCATTACTTTATGGTATTTGCTGTTTAAATTTCTGATCTTGCTCTTCTCACCAAATTTAGGATATTTCAATAGCCATGACTTAGATTATATTGTAGATACAATCACAGAAAAAAATGCTAAAAATTATGGCAGTCAAGAATAATAATATTTCCTCTTGCTAATTTTACTCAAACTAATGACAAAATTGATCTTATATAAGTTGACAAACTTCATACACTATATAAGGATTGTTGGCCACCAGTGTTATGAATGTAGTCCAATAGGAGCTCAGTAATTATATAAGCAATTCTCCTTGTTCCAGTCTGAATGTATACAAAATATGCATATTTTGTGTACTTTTACTCACTTTCAAGCTTCTTAGGCACAAGATATCAGTAGCAAAAACAAACAAACAAAAGCCCTAAAAACAAAGCAGATGCTGGTCTATAGTTCCAATTTCTATTAATTATCTAACTTACTCATAACCAAATGATTCATTTCAGGCCAGAAATAATTTATTTCAAATTTCACGAAAATTTAAGATTGAACTGTTCTGATTTTTTAAAAAAAAAAAAAAAAAAAAAATGTCCAAATTTTGAAAAGAAAATTGATTTTTATTTTTGTAATTTGGGATTTTGATTTACATAATTTCTTTTCTATTAAGCTTACTTTTGATACCTCGGCTGAATAGCAAAATTAATTTGGAAAATAATTAATAATGCTTCAAATATTTTGAGTTGTGTTCTAGATTTTGTAAGGAAAATAGTTTATTTAAACAAGTAAAAAAAGTTAAGGCAGGACTTTAAATCCAATGAATATTTTAAAAAATACAACTCCAAAAAACAATTCAAAATCCCAAAGAGAAGTGAAGGCTAGGTATGACATTTTTTGTCTAAACCTCAGGAGTTACATCAATGCATTAGAAAGATGTGAGTTTCCTCAGATACCAATGGCATTGTTTTGTCTCTCCAACTTCATCTTTTCTTCTTGACAGATACCCTTTGGAATTTAAGACTTGAATATGTCTAACCTACAACATATCAACTTTAGTATAATCAATAATGTAATATAAGTTAATTAAAATGTGAAATGTATGCAAATGTAATATATCCCCAAAGGATTGGGAAATAATTTTAAATTGTAAAACTCAATCAGCCCATAATTAAAGAAAGATATTCTATGCAAATATGTACATATATATGACTGAGCTGGGCAGTTGACTCACCCCCAAAGGCAGAAGGTGTCCAACATGGTGGGCAAAGCGAAGAGTAAAGACTGTTATCCAGATCAATGAGATACCAGCAAAGATATAAGGGTAGGCAGATGGTACACCCAATAAGAGATACTCCAAAGGTGATCATCACCCCAAGTTCAAAGTCTGTGAGAGATAGAGCTACATTGTGGTCAAATAGGAATTCTGATACCAGACCTCATACTATAGTAGCAGTCGGACTATATTGCATATGTTTAATGACATTTATCCAATATTCCTCCTCCTATTTTTCCTTAAAACCTGAAGAATGAGGGGAAAAAAAACACATTCTGCAGTCATTCTCTTTCTTATGAGTCTTTTTAAAAATGCAAATATAAAAGACAAAAATGTTTAATATATTTAGGCTTTACTAACGATGATGTATTAAATGTAACATTCTGAAGCTACAAACTTGATTTTTTTTTTAAAAAAGCTAAATTATAAAATGATTTATTTGAAAGCAATAATTTTGTAATGATTATAATATTCTTCTAAAGAACATCAAAGTCTAATACATGAAAATAATTAGTAACTGAATTTTTTCTCAACAAATAATAGTATTATTAAAAAGATTATGGTAAAAACTTAAGGCTTTAACTACAGTGTGTAGAGATCATGGAAATCATTACTCCTGTCCTTACAATAAGAAAAAACTGGACAAACCAAAAATCAACAACTTTTCTTGGATCCATCCAGGAACTGAAGTGGCAGGAAAAACTACTACCCTAAAATCTGTAGCACTAGGCACACCCAGATATATACAGCAACTGAGAACTGTATACCTAGAACAGAAGCCACTGGAGCCACAATCTGGTAAAAATACTTTAATGGTAATTCTGACAACCTGCCTGAGGCTGAGTATGGACTAGCCATCAGGGAAATGCAAATCAAAACCACAATGAGATACCATTTCACATCCAATAATACCCCAAATAATTGAAAGCAGGGACATAAACAAAGTTTTGAACAGCGGAATTCATAGTGGCATTATTCATAATTGCCAAAAGATGGAAGCCACTCAAGTATCCATTAGCTGACAAAATGTGTAAAATACATAGAATGGCATATTATTCAGCCATAAAATGAATGAAGTTCTGATACATGCCACAATATAGATGAACCTTGAAGACATCTTGTTGAGTGCAATAAGCCAGACACACAAGGACAAACACTATATGATCTCACTGATACGAGATAATTAGAATAAGCAAACTCACAGAGTCAGAATCTAGAGTACAGGTTACCAGGGGACAGAGTGGGCAGAAGGATTGGGAAGTTAAGGCTTAGAAAGTAAAGGGTTCCTATTTGGAACAATGGAAATGTTTTGGTAATGAATGTTGGTGATGGTAGCATACCATGAATGTAATTAACAGCACTGAAATATATATATCTGAGTGTAGTTAAAAGGGGAAGTGAAGCAAGCCCGGCATTGAAGGATGAACTGTACGTGACCTCACTGATACGAATTAAGGAAACTGAGCAGTCTCTGAGAACTATTTTTTGAAAGATAGGTGTACTAGAAAACAAAGAGAAGAGAAAGTTGTGAGCCACCACCCATGTGGACGTAACCTATGGTAAAGTGATAGAGTGTAGTTGTGTATTGAAAGGACAGGACAGGAGGGTAGTGATATATTGGGTTGGGTGGTGCAGAGTTGACAGGTGGGTAGATTGGGAAGGGTGTGTTAGAATACCCAGGATACTGAGGGGAGATATTGAAGAGGGACCAGGTGAACACTGGAATTTGTGGATATGAGGTTCAAAGTACAGAGGTGGGAATGCTCTTATGGCAATATGACAAAGAAGTGTCACTGCTTTAGGGTGTTGGTTGGGGGGGCAATCGGGTCAGGGCGCATCTGGATCAGGCTTCTAGGGAGTGTGTGAGTGTTCATCCTGTCATAATGTGTTGTATCAGTGGGTGGAGACCCACACAATGAGTGGGAAGGAGATGGAATCCCATCTTTGGGAGGACTGATTTGCTCAGAAATAGACAGGTGGGCATCTCTTAAGAGCAAGGGCGGTTCCAAATAGTAGAGGACAAACCAGTGTTTCATGACCTCTTGTTGCATGTAACTATGAATTTTGTCATCTAATGAGTCAAGCCAGGGGGTCATCGTGGGCCCCAGTGGTGGGGAGGGAGGAAGAGAATAGATGAAACGGGGTATTTAGTGGTCAGTGGAAATGTTTTTCATTACCTTACAGTGATGGACACAGGGCATGCTAAATATCATCAAAATTTATAAAAGTGTATGATTTAAAATGTAAACCATACTATAAGCCATTGACAATGTTTAGTAGCTATGTTTCACTATCTGTAATATCAGTTATAACAATGCTACCATCCACATACAAAAAGGTTTTAAAATGGGGTGAGGAAAGGGGGAGGAGGCTGTGTATATGAGAGTGTCTTGTATTCTGTGTGTGATTTTGCTGTGACCTAAAACCTCTTTGAAAATTAAATGAAAAATAGTGAGACACTGGAGAGTGAGAGGGGGAAGGTGCCATAGTACAGTCTGGACACCAAATATTGCAGTGATAAAAGGCAAAATGTCAAAAAAAATTTTTTTTAATTTAAAAAAAATTTTTTCTCATTTTTGAATAACTCAATCCTTTCATTTTATTTTCAGTTTTTTTTTTAAGTTTTCATGTACTTTATCTCTTACATTTAAACATCATTATTATTTCATTTCCTATTAATTGTATTTGGCTATTGTATTGGTTTCATCTTTAAATAAGCTTTGGATCACAGAAGGGTTACAACTGGGGTGGGAAAGGATCGTTGATGGGGGATGTCAGGGATGGGGGCTGCATGGGAGGAAGTTCACCTGAACATACATAAAAGGTATATAAAATTGTTTAAATGCTCACGGCCCATGGTCACAGTGGGTGGAGAACCATTCAATAAATGAGTGAATACTGAATTCCCATTCTGGAGTGCTCTGCCATATTCTCAAGGGAGTAACAACAGTTCCCCAAGTATAGGGGCAGTGTCTGGCAAAGGAGGATGATGCACTGATGGGCTCTTGTTATTGATGACTAACCTTATGAGTCTTTGCTTTTGAAATTGAAACTTAGCCTATTGTTATGGGGTGCCTAAGGATTGCCTCCTGAGAGCCTCCTTGTTGCACAAATGTGGCCTTTCTCTAAGCCAAACTCAGCATATGAATGCATTACCTTTCTCGCAGCCTGGGACATGACCCCCAGGGATGAACCTCCCTAGCAACTAGGGATTACTAACAAGTGCCAACAGGCAATACGACTGGAAAAAGACCTTGAATAAAAGGGGGGAAAGGTAAAGAAAAATGAGTTCATATGGCTAAGAGACTTCAAAGTGAGTTGGGAGGTCATCCCAGAGGTGATGCTTATGCACATCTCAATAGGACCTCATAGGCTTCCAATGTGGATATCACCCCAGAGGGGTTCCTGAGGGCTCTGGAGACACGTCCTATATCAGAGCAGATAGCCCCAGAGTGGGCCTTATCAGTGGGCCCTACTTTAGAATTCTTGCTCCTGAGAGTGACAGAGCTGGACCCAAATATGTCTTCCTTGCACATGGTCCATCTGTCCCTTCTATTCAAACCTATATGTGGTGCCAGAGTTTGTAGGTGTACTTCCAGAGACTGGAGTGTTTGGGCTGTCCATGTGCCAGCTGGGCCCGGAATCTCGGTGGAACTGCAATTCCTACTCTACAGCTCAATGGACTCACCCTGGACACCTGGTGGGGAGATATGATGGACAACGGCCATTCCAGGAAATGGAGAGAGTCTGCAGCTGTGGGCAGGATAATCCCATTCATCTTATCCATGGGATATAAGCCCCCTCTCACTTGGAGGTGGAGTGGACATCACCGTCTCAAAATCCTCAGGATTGGGGGAAGAGCTGCGGACTGGAGTGGACTTGCTGATATTCTGTCAGAGACATATTGTGATTCACGCAATGGAGGTAATTGCAGCGTTGATGTGGAGCCAGTGGCCACCGGATGCTTTGGGGACAGGGAGAGGGAAAAGCAGTTGTAATACAAGGACTTTTTTGGGACTTGGGAATTATCCTGGGTGGCATTGCAATGACAGATATAGGCCAATTTATATCATCATATAACACGCAGAACTGTGTGGGAGAGAGTGTGGTCTACAGTGTGAACTATGGTCCATGCATAGTGGCAAGGCCCCAAGATGTGTATATCTATTGCAGGTGATGTGCCACTCTAGTGAAGGATGTTTATGTGGGAGGTTGTGGGAGTGGTGGGAGGTGGGGCATATGGGAATCCCTACAATTTTTGTGTAACATTTGTGTATCTAAGTATCTTTTAAAAAATAAAAAAAAAAACTATAAAAAAAAGGGGGGGAAATATTAAGTTGCATGTACGGTAACAAAATAATTTATTTTTAAATCCGTGGAACTGCACCACACTAAGAGTGAGCCCTAAGTGAAACCATGGACTATAGTTAATAGTACAATTAAGAAAATGTACATTCATCAAATGTTACACACCAATGTCAGTAGTAAATAACAGGGTGGTATATGGGAATCTTGTATTTTATGCGTGATTGTTCTGTAAACCCACAATTTTTCTATTGAAGGAAAAAAAAAGATGAAGCCCAGGAATTTGAAAGTGTGTCCTGGAGCACACACATTACAAGCCTTATAAGTGAAATTTTTAATGATACTCTGGTCAGTCAGGGTTTTCATGAGGATGCCAAACTATGAGTTCACTTTCAAAACCTGTAAAACTTGATTACCATTTGTTAAGAACATTAAAATTTATTAATAAATATTATTTTTTTTAAATTTATAGACAAACTGAAGCCTTGATAAATTTTAAAGCAGTTAAAAGAACTTCAGTGAAACTATAAAATGGAGCTTTTGACATTTTCCAATGTAGAATGTTATTCACAGTAAAAACTTATGCTTGGTATATACTGCTTTCATTAATCTTTAATATTTTCTGTTCTGAAAGTGATATTTTTCATAAAATTATATTTTATATATGCATTTTTAAACTTTAAATGTTTTTTCAAATCTAAATTTAATATTCTCTATTATATAGGAGAAAATCTATGTGACCTTGGGTTTAGTGAAGTGACTATTAGATACAACAACAAAAACACAATCCATGAGAGAGAAAAACAATCCACAAAATTTAGAATTCCAGTTGCTGATGAGGATGTGGTGCAACAGGAACTCTTACCCATTTCTGGTGGGAATGCAAAATAGTGAAGACACTTCAGAAAAATTTTGGCAGTTTCTTACAAAGATAAACATAGTCTTACCATAAAACCCATATGATCCAGCTATTACACTCTCATGCATTTAACCAACTAATTTATATGTCCACACAAAATCCTGCATATTGACATTCATAAGAGTTTTATTCATAATCTCAAAAAACTTGGATGCAGTCAAGATGTCCTCCAATATATTATTAGATAAACTATGGTACATTCACACAATGACTACAAAACAAAACAAAACAAAAACATTCTGGATGAAAAGAAATGAATTATCTAGCTACACAAACATACATGAATCTTAAATGTATATTGCTATGTGAAATATCTACATACTATATGGTTCCAGTTATATGACATACTGGAATAGAAAAAACTATGGAAACCTTAAAGAAATTAGTTGTTGCTGAGGTTGGGGAGATGAGAGGGTTGAATAGTTGAAACAAAGAAACACTAGGGATTATTTAAAGCAATAAACCTATTCTATATGATAATGGTAGGTACGTGATACTATGCATTTGTCAAAACACATAGATACTTACAGAGTGAACCCTCATATTCACAAATTAAAAACATAATAACTTAGGAGATCAATGGATCCCAGATCCCAGGTTTGAAAGCACCATGTGAAAAAAAAAAAATCTAACTGTGTTAAAAATGGATGAAAACATCTCAGTGAAGAGGTTGTTGGGCAAAGTGCCTACCTAATAAGTGTGGAAATGAGTTGTAGCTGTAAGCCTAAATGCAAAAGGAATGGTAAACCACCACTTTGCTCTACTTGTTGAAGTTGTTTTGCATGAAAAACTATATATGTATACTAGAATTTAATAATTAATTAAATGGATGATAGTTGTTGACAGATGGGTTTTTCACTGTTGGACCAGTGGGTTACAAGAAGCAAGGGGGAGACAAGAATGAACCACTTGGTCCTCAATTTGATTAGAGTCAACAGCATGAACTCATATTTAACTTAAAATAAATACAGATATATATAATTTCCTTCCTCTGTCAGCTCAGAGGGCCTATAAGCACTGATATTGCTATTGCATTAGCAATGATCAAATTCAGTGACAAGATCTTGGTTTTTAATACCAATAAAAGGAACCATGTCTCTTTTGGAGATTTTTCTTGATTTTAGGACTTGGGAAGTGACTATACAAGGTGAGTCTGGGGCCTCTTGTAACACCAGAAGGTAAGCAAGTGCAAAATAAACAAGTAAAGAAACACACTCACACACACAATGATAGGGTATGTCAAATGACTCAGGAGCCACCTGAAAGATCACCTAATGACCAAATTTAGAAAAATTTAAGTAACAAAATTAATGAAAGAGTATTGGATTATAACTCAGAGGATAATATAAATATCCAGAATTTCATACTGACATAAATGAATGTTTGGTTAAATAAATAAATAGGGGAGAATGGACACATCTCCTGTTCAGAAGAATTCCATATAATTTAAATAGACACTCCCAGAAAGAGGTGGAGCATAGCTCCACATCCCTAAAGTATGGGCTTCACACAGTGACTACCTTCTGAAGAGTACGCTGTGTAAAGGAGGAAAATGGCAACTTTATATTAGAGAAACCTGGCAAAAACTATCTCTGCCAGTTTGTCAAGTTTAACAACAACAGTGATAAGTCATGTTGATAGCATGTACCCTTGATAAGATATGATGAGAATGGCATTTTACCTCTGTGGTCTTTCTCCCAAGAGCACATAACCCTGATGTAACCATAAGGGAAAAATCAGACAATTATCACTTGAGGGAATTGAAAAAATATATATGACCAATAATTCTCAAAAATGTCAGTTCATCAAAAACATAGAAAGTATGAGAACATTAATAACATAGAGGTGCCTAAAGAGATATGATTAATAGATTTAAGGTTCCTCTAGGATGAGATACTGGAACAGAATAAGGATATTAGGCAAAATTATGCAACTCAGTAAAATTTGGACTTTCGGTAATAATAATGTATCAGTATTTTTCATTAGTTGTGACAAATATTCCATACTACTGATAATCAATAACAAAATAGGAAACTTGGTATATAAGGATTCTGTCCAGAATTTTTTGAAAATCTAAAACTCTTTTAAAATATAAAGGTTATTTTAAAAAAATATTATTGAAATTATCAAATGGATAAGAGATATAGATAATAGTTTAAACTTAATGGACGATTAGAATTAATGTGGCTGAAGAATGAATCACATGTCTCTTATTTAGGGAATTCATGTGCAGAGATCATCTTTTGCAAGGAACATTGTTCTATCTGTTATTTAAGGTCTTACAGTAATAATTTAAAGATATATTTTCATACGCAAAACCTCCATCTGAAGTTTGTCAATAGTTGGATTTTTTTTTGTCACACAGCAAATATTCATTGAGTAGTTTCAAGGTGAAAAGACTTGTTGCAAAGAAAAATAAATTGGAAATATAAGCCCTTTGTTTTTGTTTTGTAGTTGCTAGAACAAACATCAAGCAATGTGTTGGCTTAGCAATAGGAATTTATTGGCTCATGGTTTCAGAGACTAGAAGGCTTGCTTCCTCCTAAAATCATTACCTTTTGGCTGTCTCGCAATCTGTAGGGTACCTTGGCTTTTCCAAAACATGACAATGCACATAGCAACATATTCTCCCTTCTCTTCAGGGTTCTGTTGACTTTCAGCTTCTGGCTGCTCCCTGTGATTTCCTTCTTTGTGCAATTCCTTTCCTTATAGGGACTTCAGCCATATTGGATTAAAGCCCATGCCCGTTCTCTTTGAGCACACCTTAACTAACAACATTTTCATAGATATGATTTACAAATAGATTCATATAAGACTAGGGGTTGGGACTTGAACATGCCATTTGTGGGGGCATGTTTCTATTGCCGATACCCACAAAAAGATAGAGTCCTAGGGTATTGGGGCTGGGGTAAGCCTGCCTATTAAAACAAAACAAAACAAAGCAAAACAAAACTGTAGAAAAACAAAACCCAAAACACCCAACTATTATTCAGAGGTAAATGTAGTAATTGTCACCAGACAGAAAAATTGCCTTGGATGTTCAGGTGATGGGATTATTTCAGACTGGAAAAGTAAAAAGGAAGCTTCTTTTGGGCATTTATTTAATCACTCAGGATATATGTTGGAAATCACCATTATTGTATTTGCTCTTGAGTAGAATTCTATGGGTATGTATTCTGACTTTTACCATTGCTTACTTTTTATGATTTAACTGCTAAAGGAAGGTCCATTACATTAAGCGTCATAGTGATAAATTACTGTATATCTGTTTCAATAACTTTACTTTAAATGTCTAGAGTTTAATCTTTGCAATTCCAAGTCATAAAACTCTTAAATTTATGAATATCTTTGACCAAATCTATGAACATTACTTGATATTTCCCATTTTTCTTTGCAACTCTGAGAGTGCCAGAAAGATTTTGAGGCAGATAAGCCTCAGATATGAATTTCTTAAACCCCTCAATTATAAATGAGTGAATTACAACCCTGGAAGTTTAATCCATTAAATGACAGGCCAGGATAATAATTCAGTATTTTAAATGCCCCCCATACACTGTCCATCATGACGCACTTTTCCCTTTTCTCTTCTGTTTTCACCCTTCTGTGCTCATACTGATCATAAGTTATGGGGCCTGAAATATTTAACTAATAATGTACTTGAACTACTGATCAATATTGGACTAACTGGTTCATACTGGATCAAAAAGAGGGATCTGTTTTTAGCTTTTACTACACCAAATATTTGAATTTTCTCTAAAAATGGCACTAAAGAAATCTTACCCCCAGGAAATGCAGCTGGGAAAGAGTTACCATTTCTGGTGCTTGTCATATTTTTGTTTAAAATTATATTTCTATCTGATGTCATTTTTATTCTGACTGGTGAAATTTCTTTAATATATCTTGTAGTTGTGAATTTCAAAACATTTCACAAAACTAAGGTTATCAAAAATAGTGTGGTACTGCCATGTAGATAGATATCCAGACCAAAGAAATAGATGAAAGTCCAGAAATAGACCTATATATCAATGACCAACTGATTTTCTATAAGGGCATAAAGTACATTAAATGAGGAAAACATTGTCTCTTCAACAAATGGTGTTGGAAACTGGATGTCCAAATGCAAAAGAATGAAGTTGGACTCCTAACACATACTATATACAAAAATTAACTCAAAATAGATCAAGTACCTACACATAAGAGCTAAAATCATAAAAATCTTATAAGAAAACATACAAGAAAGCCTTAACAACCTTGAATTTATTTTTAAGGGATTTCTTAGCTATAACATCAAAAGCATGAACAACTAAATAAAAATAGATAAAATGGATTTCATAAAAATTGACAGCTTTTATGCATCAAAGGACATTACCAAGAAAGTGAAAAGGCAACCTATAGAATGGGAGAAAATAGTTGCAAACCACATAATTGATAAAGGTTTAATATCCATAATATATAAGAACTGCTGCAATACAACAATGGAAAGACAAACAACCCAATTAAAAAGAGGCAAAAGACTTGAACAGAAATTTCTCCAACCAAGAAATACAAATGACCAGTAAGTACATGGTAAGATGATCAACATCATTAACCTTTAGGGAAATGCAAATTGAAACCAAAATGAGATAGCATTTCACATCCACTAGTCTGACTGTTGCTAAAAATAAAAAAATAAATGTTGGTGATGATAAGGAGAAAATTGGAAATCTTTTCCATTACTGATGGTATTGTAAAATGGTGCATCTCTGTGCAAAACAGTTTGGCAGTTCCTCAAAAGGTTGAGCATATAATTACCATATGACCTAGCAATCCCACTTCTAGATATAGAACCAAAGAATTGAAAACAAGGACTCAAACAGATATTTGTACAATAGTTCATAGCTGTATTATTCATAATAACTAAAATGTAGAAGCAAGCCAAATGTCCATTAATAAATGAATGGACAAACAAAATGTAGTAATATATACAATGGAATATTATTCTGCTGTAAAAAATAATCAAGCTCTGATTTATGGTACAGCATGGATGAAACTTGAAGACATCACACTGAGGGAAATAAGCCAGAAACGAAAGGAAAAATATTATATGATCTCACTTATATTAAATACATAGATAAGCAAATCCATAGAGACAGAAAGTAGATTAGAGTTTATCAGGGCCTGGAGGTAGGGTGAGATGGGGCAGTTATTGTTTAATGATAAAGAGTTTGGGTGTTGGAAAAATTTTTGTTAGTGGATGGTGGTGATGACAGTGCACCAGTATGAAGGCAAATATTTATACATTTGAAAGTGTTTAAAATGGGAAACTTTAAGTTACTTTTAAAAAATTCCAGAAATGTAAATAAATATAAACTTCAGAAATGCAAAAATTCTCAACTTTTTATTTGAAATATATGTCCCAAATCCTGACTACTTAAAATATTTTAGTAAGAAAAAGTATTTATTTTCAAAATAAGATTTCCAAACAAAAGATTCATCTTAAAACAACTTTTTTATAAAAACCGTATGAAATTTTCAAAATGTGATATAAATAATGGTTTGTTTAGCAATGTGAACATGTTATATGAAATACATAGAAATATATTAATATCACTATGATATTAAAAAATGTAGAATGTTTTTTTAACTGCCAGCATATTGCTAGAAGGACAGTCATTAGTAGCATCCCACAAATTATGAAAATGTAGAGGTAAAGAAGAACCATTTGCCACTACCTATGTCAGCAAATTCTTGAATTGAGTATGTTAATATTCTTCACATGAATCTTCTAAGTCACCACTGCTTATTGTATATATATGCATGTTCTATAAAGTATGTAGATGTCAAGAAATTGAACTACTACTGCATATGATAAAAATGTGCTTACTACTTCCTAGACTCTGTGAATTATGTCACTTCATAATAATTTCTTACTGCCAAGGTTTATGTGTTATCTCATAGCCACCTTAGAAATACAGTCTCTTGATTAAACATTTTTTATCGTATTTTTTCCCATTACACTTCAGTTCAGCTAATGTTATTTTCCCTTTCTTTGGGCAAAAAATTTCTCTGTAGATGGTTGAAGAAAAAAAATAAAAAAATATGGACAAGTTTCATTAAAAAAAATTATCAGTCAAGTTGATTTTTTGTAGTGATAATGAGGTGAAAGGGAGTATACTTAAATTTAAGGCTAAGCTATGCATTCCAAATTATTCTTCCAAAAATTTAATGCCAGTGGATTGTACCATATTATTTTAGGCTTTGCAATAATATGCATTTTAGAAATTTACCTGTGTGGCAATGACTCAGGGAGCAAGGTGGTGACAGGGTGTGCAGAGATATGCAAGTTGATTTTATATTACACTACTCTTATTCTGAGGGAAGTTTCTCAAATTATATAAGGCAATATTTTTGTAGGATCCAAGAGTAAAAGTACCGATATTAACTTATAAAACTAGGCAACACTTCTCACTAGAGTTATTCCCAGTGGGCTGGGAATGTGGCAATTTGAACACCTTCGCAAGCCACATTCACAAGAGTTCAGGAACTCTTAGAATGTTAGTCTAGACACAACTTTATTTGCATGGAGTCTGGAAACTGGAGAAAAACTGAAACTTAGCCTCAGTCTGGTCTAAACATGCACTTGATTGAAAGACCCTGTTGGATCAAAGAAGTCTATAACAGAAGGAAGAATAATAAGCTGCTGGAGAAATCATGTGTGGAGAAAGAGGTCTTGCAGGAAAGGCTAACTAAGGAAGAATCCACAATGCAAAAAGGAGCATTTGTTTCATATGCCATGTGAGACTGAATGCTACTGAAGAGGAGAGGGCTGCATTTAAAAGAAAGAACACTATCAGTGCTGCTGTATGGCAAGAAGAGCTGCTAACCTGGGCCCTGGGCATTAGAGGCCCTTCATATTGTAAGCACATGCATGCAGACACACACATGCACACACACATGTATTAAATAAATTTATTCTAGAACTTTCAAGTGTTTCTGTATATCAAAATCTAACCCTCAAGACTAGCAAAGCAAAAACCATAAATATCTACTTTAGAAACTTTTGCATTCCAGCTTTCCAAAATTGATTTCCCTCATCCCTTTGACCTCAAAAGAAAAGGCAACTATGTTCAAATACTGAGGGTTTTCTGATAGGTGCCACTGCTAACATCACAAATAGACACTGTGGGAGTGCAGGGAATACTTGAGCAATGGAAGTGTTTAAAGTAAGAGAAGTGATAAATTACTGACATGACAAATCTTTTTTCTTAGGCCACATGAAAGCAAACGTTTCCTGCATGGTAAAGCATCCTTTCTGTTTAGGGTAAAGGACATCTTTTCTTGTCCTTTATCTCCAAAATGTGGCTACAGTGATCTTCACAAATTAATAGACCTCCCCAACGGTTGTACACATGACTGAGGATCACAATAAATTGTTCAGGTTGTAAAAAGTGGAATTTAAATGTCACTCAGAGAAGAAAGAGTAGGAAGACTCAGTTGGGTTGGCTTCTTCTAGTCCAAGGGATATTTTTTTGAAGATCTAAAAGTTTACACAAGTTATCTGCCATTAAATTTGCGTTTCCCATGGAAATGATATCACTTTTGTAGTCTAAGCTTCCTAAATTGCTTAACTCGAAAGAGTTGCTTGACTACTGGAGTTGTTTTGTTTTGTCCATTCTTACCACGTACAGACTGTGCCTATCCAAAGAGACAACTGCTAAATGCCATGCATAAATCTAAACAGACTTTTGCCCAGAAGAAATCTGAAAGGCATGTGGTGAAATATAATAAAAATTAAAAATCACCCTTAATGACAATGGCTGGCACAGGTACAGCTGACTGTCAACTTAACTGAAATTAACACCTTTATCAGTTTGAGGTTTAATTTTCTTTTTTGAGTTAGCAGTATCTAGTGCCATTTCTTATAAACTGACATGTCAGAATTTGGCACTGAAGAGGGTTAGAGGCATGTTGAATGGTACCATGGGGGGATAAAAAGCATAGCACTTTTCAGCAGCATATCAGTACTAGGAGACGTCATTCTCTGCTGTCAGTGGAACTAAAGGTAATTAGAGATATGAATACTACCCATCCATTCATGAGAAACACTCAATTCCCTGAGGCAAAGAGGAAAATGTTTATTGAAATTTATAAAGAAAACAAATAAGGGAATGCAAAATTAAGCAAGATCTGCTATATGATTATACTCATCAATTTTACTGAACTGTGACATGATTAAAATTAATATAAACATATTCAGGGCTAGTATGTCCCATATTCAAGATGCCAGCCCTTAGCAAGCCAGTTCCTTATCTCCCACCAAACAGTAAACTGCTTGATAGCAGGTATTTTGGTTTATTTTATTCACTGCTGAATCCCCAGCCAGACTGTATAGTGGATATTATATAATTATTGAATAAATGAATGAAAAATGAACAGCATGGTCTCAGTCAAATGCCATTTGTGTAGCCACCTTAACTGAACACGGGTGTGGCTCCAGAAGTTGAGTGCCTGCTTCCCACACACGAGGCCCAGGGTTCAATCCCCAGCCCCAGGTACCTAAAAATACAAAATCAAAAAAGTAAGCTGAAAGCTATGTAAAGCTTAATTACTTACTCCACAGATGTCTTATTCTTTTGTATTTATTAGATAGCCAGTTTATGAAAGTTACAAAGGCAGAATCTATATCACAAACACATTTGGTCGCAAAAGTTTTTTTTGGAAATAATATATATATATATTTTTAAAACTATAAATCATAATGATATTTCTAGATGTTTATTACAGCATTTACATGAAGAAATATGGTATGATATAACTGGAATTTTTGAAACCTTTGCTACAACCATGCCTTGATCCAGATTCAAAAGATGTCCCTCTTCTCTCACCCACAAGGTCTAGTGAGAGGAACAGCAACCCCTCCGGTTCATGTGTTCTCCTTGAGTATTAGTGTTTGGAGGGAGTGGGAGGAAATTCATTTGTGTATGTAGTTGTAGAGATCCTGGCAGTTGTAGGGTCTCTATAGTTAAGGTTTCACTGGCAAGGACTATTGATCAGAACCAGCTACATATATGCACAGGGCACATAAACGGTGAGAGTCATTTGGAGAAGTTTATCATGTTTCCTTAAACCAGAGCAAGACAGTACTAATTTGTAAATGAAACAAATATTTTGGTGTTCGATTTCATAAAAATAATGACTGAACCAGATAACATGCTGGAACATATAACCTGTTTCCCTCTTTGCCAGGGCATCAGTCCATAATTGGTGTGAATCCAACTATCTACTGCCTGCAACTTGTGAACTTCTTGAGGACATAATATATATTTTCAGTGAATTTTGTTTCAGTAATGCCTACTTTGGTATCATGAGTTCTAAAGCCCCTCAACTTTTGTCTTTTTCCACTGATCTTTTAAATCTTAGCATTTTCTAGTATTATGTAATGGCTTACTTGCTTTCTAATTCTTTGTTTATAGTCTCACTAGGAAATTTCTTTTACTGTGACATTTTCAGCAGTCACTTATATGTTACTTATTCCTATGTTTTATTCCAAGGTTAGACAACCATATTTTCAATTACTCTGGTATCCTAAACCAGATTTTCCAAAGCAGATCATAGGATCTTTTCTCCAAAATCCCAGTCTACTCTTTCTTTGTAAACTGTTTTTCTAATATCAATATCACTTAATGGCTCCCTCAAACCTGATTGACTAAGTCAGAACCTTAATCATTCACAGTCATTTGAAAGCAGTAAAGAACCAGATTCCCAATACTCATGTGCTTACGAATCCACAAAAGGCTAGACATCCTTATTTTAAAACATCATAAATATGTTTTAATCCTATGATGTCTTCTCCACCACTACTGCTTTAGTTGACGGTTCTGTTATTTATCACCAAGTATGCTAAAATGTTCTCCTATAACACCACAATCCGCCATGCATATTGCCACTAAAATCATATTTTTAAATTAAAAATATACATGATCTTGTTCCCCTGCCATGCAGTCCCATTAACAAAAGGATTAAGAAAGATTCCTTATAATGACACAAATTGTTATGATGATGTGGCATCTGGTTTGCTGTTTTCAAATTCAGAATAAATAATCATTTCCAAAATATCCATACTGACTTTTTTTTGGAACATTACCAATAAGCATAGATTATAGTTTACACTCTCTCCAGCTCAATTTTGTAGGTTATGGCAAGATACATAATGCCTTGTATCTGTCATTGCAATGTCATTCAGGACAACTCCCAAGTCCCAAAAATGCCCTCATATTACACCTTTGTTTCCCTCTCCCTCTGCTCAGAACCTCCAGTGGCCACTGCATTCAAATCAATGATACAAGTTCTTCCATTGCTAGAATCACAATAAGTCTATAGAAGAATGCCAGTATGTCTGTTTTAGTCCATAGTTCATTCCCCAATCCTGAGGATTCTGGCATGGTGATGCCCACTCCACTTCTAATTGAGAGGAGGCTTAGATCCCATAGGACAGATGGATGGGACTATCTTGTTTGCAGTTGCAGATCCTCTCTATTCCTTGTGATGGTCATTGTCCATCATCATCTCTTGTTAGTTGTACTGGGTGAGTCTCATGAACTGGAGAGTAGATGTTGCAACTCTGTTGAGATTCAGAGCCCAGCTGGCACAAGGACAGCACAAAGATATGTTTCTTGGACATACATGTATCAAATCTAGTACTAACTATAGATTCAAATAGAAGGGGCAGAAGAGCCATGTGTAGGGAAACCACAACATATGCACTTTTGTACTTCTAAACTTTGCACATACTACTGCCCCTCCTATAAGTTATTTTTCCCACTGTCAAAATAGCTGATATATTATTCATTAAATGGTTAGCTCAAATAATCTGTCCTCTGGGAAATAACTCCTGATATCATTTTCCCCTGAGAAAACACAAAGTTTTCTATTCTCTAGTTACAAAGTAATTCACATAAATATCCATCACTCTATATGCTATATGGTCAAGATATAGTACCATGCAAGCATAATAACATGTGAAATCCTAGAAGGTTTAAAATAGATCTTATTCATCTATCTATCCTCAGGAACTAACACAATATAGATGCTCAAAAATATTTACTGAAATAAGTAATAGCATTCAATAATACTTTAAGGCATATATAGAGTTACACAAAGCTTGTATGATGCTTCAGACATAAAAATGAAAAGACACAGATCCTATCCCCAAACAATTTAGAGTCTAGTGGGAAGATATTTATGCAAATAAACTATTATAGCACCTTATGATAATTGCAGAAATACAGAGAGGTATTAAGTTCAGTAGGAAAAAAGATAGTCTCATAAATCTACCCTGTGGAGTCAAGAAAAGCCTCACATAGGGGACAACAGTAGAATTGAGTCTTCAAGGATAAAGGAATTCACATATTGGACAAGAAAGATGTTTGGAGCAGAAGGCCCAGCACCGGCATAGGGCAGAGGTACAGACTGTGGATGAAGGAATCAATAAGTGGGTGATTTGTTTTTGCTAAAACTGGCTTGATTCTCTTATTTTAAGATGCAACAATTTCTCACGTAGTTCAAAATTTCACATAATATTTAGTAAAATGAAACTCTAGATCCTAAATTCCATGGAGCAAAAAATGACATAACTAGCAAGAAAGCCATAAAAATGTGTTCATCACCAAGTTAGAACATAGTGGAAAGTGCACTGTATAGACATGAAAAAAATGAATTCCATAACTATGTTTTATGAAATATTACAAGACAGACAAAAATAATGTCAATTCTGTGACTGTTCTGGATAAGATATATTGTATTTTGCATTTCCATTAAATAATACTTTCCTGATCAATAAAGACAATGTAGCTATAAATTAGGGACATTTTGCATGCATTTTTAGTAGTCCTAAGTAAATATGTATTTAGCATTTAAGAATATTCAATGCATATTGCCCATGAGTTGCTCAGAGATATAATTACTTATACTAAATTCCCAAATTTTCAAAGAAACAGATAGGGGAGGAAAGAGAAGAAAGAAGATAAATCCAAATTTACATGGATACAGGAATACATGGTGTATTAGTCAGCCAAAGGGATGCTGATGTAAAATACCAGAAACCTGTTGGCTTTTATAAAGAGTATTTATTTGGAGTCAAAGCTTACAGTTACCAGGCCACAAAACATAAGTTATTTCCCTCACCAAATCTATTGCCACATGTTGGAGCAAAATGGCTGCCAATGACTGTGAGGGTTCATGCTTCTTGGATTCCTCTCTTCCTGGGGCTCCATTTCTCTCTGTGCTCAGCTCCTCTGTTTTCTCCAGAAGGTCAGCTGTAGCCATGAGGCTCTCTAGGCTTTGCCTCTCTCCACAAGGCCAGCTGTGAACTGTCAGGCAATCAGCTTGTCTCTTTTCCTGGGGCCTTCTCTCCTTCCTCACAACCACGTTTCTCTGTGTGCTTACTTCCCCTGGGCTCAAGCTCAAAAATTCCACATCAGAACTCCAACTATGTCCCTTGCCATGTCTTTTATCTGTGAGACCCCACCCACTCAATGCCCTACTGACGTGGCCCAATCAAAGCCCTAATCATAATTTAATCATGTCCAGATTAACAGACCAGTTTACAAACATAATCCAATATCTACTTTTGGAATTCATAAATAATGCCAACTGCTACACATGGATACAAGGATACATGGGATTTATTCAGGGGAACCTATTCTTCTTTAATAGACACAAAAGGCCTTCCTGAAGAAGTGATATTTAATGAAGCAGGTGAAGCAAGAGTTTTTCAGGCACAAGGAGCAGCAAAAGAAAAAGTAATGGACCCCAAGAACTGAAACAATTGAGTATGTCTTGGTAACATATACGAAGAGATTATTAGTGAAAGAGAAAACAAATAACAGAGTCTGGGCCTAATATTGCAGGGCTTTTACACCTGATAATGAGCTTTAACTTCACTTTGAAGAAAAGAGGAAATACATAAAGGTTTTAATAAGGGAAATAGCATGGCTGCGTCATAGGGAAGTCACATATATGCCCAGCGGCCTTTTCCCAGTCCTTTCCTACACACCCCTCTTTTCCCCATTTGCTTGTTTGCACGCAGATGTTTCAATATGTTGCCATTTCTCAGTGGGGCAGAGGGGGCGGTTGTTAAGTCTAAGGGAATGTCCTTACCTTGAACCCCAAACCAAGAACAAGCAACCCTAGCTGCTTGCCAGAATGGGGCCTCTGCACAAAGTTTGATTGGTAAATGCTTTTTGCTCAGTGGCAGTGCGCCATCCTTGTGAGGTGTATAAAAACCCCACATTCGGGAGGCACAGATATCCCACATCCTCTGACCCAGGCCTGAGAAGTTTGCCTCCCTGGGGAAGTGGCCACAATAGAACATCTCCCCCTGCTCTTTTAGACTCATTCAACTGTGTAAGAAATAAAGTGAATCATTTATTGAGGATTTCTGTTGTGCCTGAGCCTGTGTTCCTGTTATGCACAATGTAGCAACTTGCTCCACAATGGGTTTGTATTTTAGACAACTGATTCCATTGACAGTATATGAACTATATTAAAAACAACAACAACAACAACACTGGAAGAAGGAAAATTTTGTTGCTGTGGTACAGACAAGGGACAATGGCAACTAAATTGAGGTGATAAGAATAGGAATTCAGAAAATTGTATGGATTAGAGATATACTTAAAAATTGTAACTCATATTTGGTGATAATGGATGTAATATATAATAGAGTAAGAAGGAAGCTTAATATGTTCTGACAGATTTTTATTATTTGAAGAGGAGCAGATTTAGAAACAATGCATTGTTTTGGACAAGGTAAATATTAGATGCTTCTGAAATATGCAAGTGGAGAGATCCTTAGGCAGATGGATATGTGAATGTGGAGTCTAAAAATAAAATTAAGAGGTATGATTAAAGTTTGTAATTGAAGTTGCCTAAGAAGAAAGTATGAGGTAAGAACACAAATGGACTCTGGCTACATGGAGACACAGTGCAAGCCACCACTACCTTACAACTAGACCATGGCAAGAGTCTCCTAATCAATCAGTAACAATTACTCCACTATTTCTCTAATCTATTATTTATGGTATAGTCAGATTAAGCTATCTATCTATCTATCTATCTATC
>JAQZBX010007813.1:35426-49630 GCA_029593785.1 Cabassous unicinctus | reverse complement strand
AAAAGGACCCTGAACCTGAGATCCCACAGTCCTCATGAGTAAAGTAAAAATATTTTAGAAGCTTAGCACAGAAAATTGGGAGAAAACATTATCAGTTTTAGCATGAGAAAGAAAGAAAACTGGGACAGAGAACTCAGCACTGTTTATTATAACAACAAATTCTTTGATTGGAAGACCTAATATCATGAAGGTGTCAATACACCCCAAAGCAATGTGCATATTTAATGCAATCCCAATCAAAATTCCAGCAGCCGTCTTTGCTGGAATGGGAAAGCTAATCATCAAATTCATATAGAAGGGCAAGGACCCTGAAGAGCCTTGAAAAAGAAGAACAAAGTTGGAGGACTCACACCTCCCAATTTCAAAACTTATTAAAAAGCTACAGTAATCAAAACAATGTGGTATTGGCACAAGGACAGACAAATAGACAAATGGAATAGAATTGAAGGTGCAAAAATAAATCCACACATTGATGGCCAATGGATTTTTGAAAAGGGCAGAGACCACTCAATTGGGAAAGAATAGTGCTGGGAAAACTGGATCTCCATATGCAGAGGAATGAAGGTGAACCTCTGTGTCACACCATATAAAAAATCAACTCAGAATAGATCAAAGACCTAAATATGAGAGCCAAAACTATAAAATTCCTAGAAGAAACGATAAGGAAGTGTTAGGTAATATTTCTTAGACATTGCATTGAAAGTACAAGCAACAAAAGAAAAAAAAATAGATAAATGGGACCTCATCAAAATTAAAAGTGTTTGGGCCTCAATGGACTATATGATGAAAGTAAAACAGCAATCTAAATAATGGGGGAAAATATTTGGAAACCACATATCTCATAGGAGTTTACTATTCAGAATATATAAAGAAAACTTTCAGCTCAACAACAAAAAGACAACCCAATGTAAAAATGGGCAAAAGACATTTAAAAAAAAAATGAATAGACATTTCTCCAAAGAAGAGCTACAAATGGCCAAAAAGCACATGAAAAGTTGCTCAACATCATTACCCCTTAGGGAAATGCAAATCAAAATCACAATGAGATACCATTTCACACTCACTAGAATGGCTACTATTTAAAAAAAAGAAAATTACAAGTGTTGGGTTGGATGTGGAGAAATATGAATACTCATTCATTGCTGGTGGGAATGTAAAATGGTGCAGCCACTGTGGAAGACAGTTTGGCAGTTCTTTAGAAAGTTAAGTATAGAACTACCATATGACCTGGCAATCCCACTGCTAGGTATATACCCAAAAGAATAGAAAGCAGGGTCTCAAACAGATATTTTCACACCAATGTTCATAGTGGTATTATTCACAATTGCCAAAAGATGGAAGCAACCCAAATGTCCATCAATATTATTCGGCCGTGAAAAGGGATGAAGTCCTGATGCATGTGACAACATGGATCAACCTTGAAGACATTATGCTGAGTAAAATAAGCCAGACACAAAAGGACAAATATTGTATGATCTCACAGATATGAAATAATTAAAATAAACTCAGAGTCAGAAACTAGAATATAGGTTACCAGGGATCAGGGTAAGGGTAGTGAATAGTGTGTTAAGTCTTAAATTGTACAGAGTTTCAATTTGGGATGATGGAAAAGTTTTGGTCATGGATGGTGGTGATGGTAACACGACATTGTGAATGCAAATAACAGCACTAATGTATATATATATCTGAATGTGGTTCAAAGGGGAAAATGTGAGGTTGTATATATGTTACCAGAATAAAATAAAAATACATGGAACTGCACTGCACAGTGTACCCTAGGTTAAACCAGTTAATTATAAAAATGTGCTTTCATCAATTGTAACATGTACCGCACCAATGCAAGGTATTAATAATAGGGCGGTATATGGGAACCCTGAATTTTGTGCATATTTTTTTCTAAACCCACAACTTCTCTAAGAAAAAAATAGATAAACTGGACATCATCAAAATAAAAAACATTTGCATAACTAAGGACATTATCAAGAAAGTAAAAGAAAGCTAAAAGAATGATAGAAAATATTTGGAAATCATATGTCTGATAAGGATTTAATATCTAGCATATATAAAGAACACTTCCAACTCAACAACATCTAGAGACAATCCAATTAAAAATGGGCAAAGGACTTGAATAGACATTTCTCCAAAGAAGATATACAAATGGCCAATAAGCACATGAAAAGATGTTGAACACTATTAACCATTAGGGTAATGCAAATTAAAACCAAAAGAGATACCACCTCATACTCACTAGAATAAGTACTGTAAAAAATTGGAAAATAATGGCAACAATGTGGAGAAATAAGAATCCTTAGACATTGCTGGTGGGAATGTAAAATGGTGTAGCTGCTGTGGAAAACAATTTGGCCATTCCTCAGAAAGTTATACACAGAATGACCATATGACCTGGCAATCCCACCGCTAGGGATACAACCCAAAGAACTGAAAGTAGGAACTTGAACAGTGTCTGTATACTGATGTTCAGAGCAGCAGCATTCACAATATTCAAAATGTGGAAAGAACCCAAATGTCCATTAGGAGATAAATGGATAAATAAAACCTGGTCTATACATACAATGGAATATTACTCAGCGTTATAAATGAATGGAGTTTGATACATACTACAACGTAGATGAACCTTGATGACATCATGTTGAGTGAAACAAATCAGACAAAAAGGGACAGACATTGTGTGATTCAACCTATATGAAATAGCTAGAATATGCAAACTCATAGAGACAAAGTAGAGTACAGGTTACCAAGAGTGGCGAGGGCAGGGGGAATGAGGAGTTAATACGTAGTGGTGTAGGGGTTCTGTCTGGGATGATGGTAAAGTTCTGGTAATGGATGGTGGTGAGGGCAGCACGGCATTGTGAATGTGATTAGTCCCATTGATTCCCACTGAATGGTATGCCTGGGAACAGCTGATGTGGGAAATTTTATGTTGTATGTATGCTCACAAGTTTAAAAGAAGCAACTGAAGAGGCAATGTCAATTAAATGTAATGCATGACCCTGGACTTGATGTAGTAGTGGAGGAAAAGAAGGCCCCCAAAGCATTACTGGAACATATGAAAACATTGGAATATAGATGAAAGCTTTATGTCAACGTTAAACTTCTTTAACTTGATAATTGTACGTAAAGTGGTTACATAAGTGAATATCCTTGTTTTTAGGAAATGTAAAACTGACAGATAAATTAATAAAATGGGTAGACTGATAGTTATATAGACAGATGAATGGATTGATGCGTGGATGGATAGATAGAATGCTACAGCAAATGTGGCAAAATGTTAAAATTGGTGAATCTCGGTATCTGGGGGGAAAGTGGGGGTATGTTAGTGTTCTTGGTATGGGTTTTGTATTACTTTTGTAATTGTCCTGTGAATTTGAAATTATTTCAAATTTAAAGGTGTGAGGAAAACAAATCTTCAATGATCTAGGAAAAGAAAAAAAAAAAACAGAACAGGGAAGATCTTTAAAACTCATTATAGAACGCCAGTTAACTATTAAATGCCAATGTGCCATCATGGACCTTAGGATTAGAGAACTTGATCAATTTGCACAAATTGTATCGCTAATAATGGATTTAACTGCATGACCAAAAGAATTATTATTTTTCTTGGTGTTATTGAGAAGATAGAAGATGTGTCAAATTTTGTAGTATTGTGTACTAAGAAAGTAACAGCTCTAAATACTTTTCCTTTTTATTTTTTTATTAAACAGTTGTCTTCAATTTAATGCAAAAACATTTTTTGCTTTACAGCTGTGTTTGTTGCACAGTCATGTTTTGGTGATTTAGTTGTTTACATGAAAGTCTAAAATAAAAATATATCCAAATATTTTAATTCAGGATATATTTTCCTACTATGATGCAATCTGACATTCTGTGGCATAATTTAAATATTCCATTCAATGCAGTGTATACAGTCATACAATTTAGTCTTAAGTAGTTACCTCTATTTTTGAGACTTCTAAAATATACACACACTAAAATATAAAACTTATTTGCATATAATGCATCTAGAAGTTTTTATAACAATATTTTTGCCATTTTGAATTTAAAAAATTATTCTTATGTAGTGACTGCTTTAATTAGAAGATTCTTACTGCTGCTTCTTTTGTTTTTGGCCAGTAAGTGGTTTATTGGTGGGCAAAGCCTTCATGTCTGCAGGGCCTGCCACTTGTCTGAGGGGCCACAACTGGGCATGTATTTGACCCCACAGCCATCCAGGACGAGGTGCTTCTCAGCCACCGTATCTTCGAATTCGACTACATTAAATTTGGTAAATCCCTGCTTCTTAGAGAGATGGATTTTCTGATGGCCAGTGAACGTGAATACGGCCTTGCATAGCCTCAAGAACATAAAATAATCCTAAATTATGTAAAGATAGGCCATTTTGCCTGGATGGAAGCCTCACTATGTTAAACATATATTGTCTCTACAAATTAATTACAAAATCAGTGTGACCCCAATAAAAATTTAAATAAAATTTTAATAGAATTTAATAGGCTGTTTCTTCTTAAGAAGAGCCACTGGTAAATTTGATTCTATTAAGATAAACATATATGAAAAAGCAGCCCAACAGAGTTACAAACAAGTGACAACAAAAGAGAAAATAGTTTTTACTATGTATAAGAGATAAAGTTATAGTATCGAGGATTTCTAAAAGGAAGCATTTCAAATAGATAGGAATACCAATAACCCAATAAAAATGGGCAAAGGATAGGAAAAAGCAATTCACAAAAATTGAAACATCAAAATTCAATAAATATATGTAGAGATTTCAACCATATATTTGATCAGAAAAACTAATGAAAATATTTTTCTCCAAACAGAATGACAATTTTTAAATTATTGCTAATATCAAGTGTAGGTAAATGCGTGTATCAGATATTTGAATCCTAGTGAAAACATTAATTGGCATGGCTTGGTAGCATTTGTTAGATTTTAAGTACACATGCCTTATGTCATGGCCGGTTCTCTTTATGATATCAACCTGTATGTCCAACAGTAAGGAATGGGGACGTATTGTTATGACGAGGAGGAGTTGTAAAACATGACATTCTGTCACAGACTGTTCTGCAAGATCTATTGGGAAGTGAAAAAGCAAGCTAAAGACACATACAAAGAGTTGTATAAAATAAAAGACAAACTCTAATCACTGTAGGAATGTGTATGCATTCATAAATGCTGCAGAATACCTTGTAGGACTCACATCACAGGGACAATAGGGGTTGCATGGGCCAGGAAGACTGAAGGTGTGAAATGGTGGAAATGAACTAAGTAAGCTTATTTTCTTAATTTAAATACTGTCAGGACAACTTATTCAGATATTACCTGGGTAAGTAATATTTTTTTAAATTTAATTCTACTAAAGTGCCTAGTTCAGAGTCAGAAAGGCAGGACAATTCTTTTCAATAAATGAAAAGCTTTCTTGCTTCAGTGGAATAATTTGGAATTCCATTTGAAGTTTAGAAGACCAAACTGAAGATTTCTAAAGATAAAATTTCTAATTATAGG
This sequence comes from Cabassous unicinctus, assembly GCA_029593785.1. Taxonomy (NCBI): domain Eukaryota; kingdom Metazoa; phylum Chordata; class Mammalia; order Cingulata; family Chlamyphoridae; genus Cabassous; species Cabassous unicinctus. Next base: position 44,110 of record JAQZBX010007813.1, on the reverse strand, counting down.
CCTGACTTGCCGTAGAGTATTTCTTGTCTATCATATCAGTAAGGAAACGCCCTTCCTTTGTGCTGCTGGTATTAAGGATTGATTTGCACAACCTCCTTCACACTCTTACCTTGTGCCTATTCTAATGATCCTGGTGCATATGTGGCATTAGACAAAACCTGCTATTATGAGATAGACTGTACAGAAAAGCTCCTATGTGGAATGAAGTATATAAAGGGCACCTATAACATGCCCACAACATTGTTTCCCTTCACAAATTTAAGACTTTCCTGCTGCTAAAAAGAGAGAAAGAGGGAGAGAGGGAAGGAGAGGGAAAGTAAGGTAGAGAGGGAGAAAGTTACATCTTTATTTTGTGGGGAAAAAACCCCTAATATGTGGTATTGGTTTCTATGAATAGAGGCTGTACACTTATTTGAACATAGATTTTTATGAATGGTCTTGTGTGTTTATATACTGAAGAGAAGAATAAGACGTCTTTCAAAAGTTTCTGTTAAATCATTCATTCATTCATTCATTCATTCATTCTTCAGGTATATATTGGGTGCCTACATTGAATAGAGACACTGTCATAGGTACTGTGAAATCATGCCCTTGTGAAGGTTAAATTCTGGGGGGCGGGGATAGGCAGACTAAAAAGAAAAAAATTAAATAAAATAAATGTGAGCTTTAAAAAGCTGTGAATAAAGTTATAATGGGCTCAGATAGGGAATAAGGTGCCAATCCCAGTGAAGAGTGGGGAGGGGAAGCACTACAGGCAAAGAGAAGAGCATGTACAAATGACCTGAGGCAGAAGAAAGCTTGGCATCTGCAAAGAACTAAAAGAAGACTAGTGTGGTAAACCCAGGATAAGCAGATGGGATTAAGTGGGGTCCATCAGAGGAACCTAGAGAAATAACCTGGGCGCACACAATGCAGAAACCATAGTCCATGCTGGATGAATTTTGTTCTAAATGCAGTAGAAATCATTGAAGAATTTCTCATAGTGATTCAATTTGGATCCTGGGCAGATCACATTTCCTGAATATTGACAGTGAAGAAATATTTTTTAAAATGGACAAAAGAAAGTTACATTGGCTATCTGTATTGCTCTAAAAATATGTCTTTATCTGCGATAAACACGATTGGGAATTAGAGTTTTTGCCTGTTTGCATTTGTGGTTGCTCAATCTCAAAGAGTAATTATTAAGTAAAACAGAAGTAAATGAAGCATATTTTATTACTTTTATGCATTTTGGGGCAGCTAAACCCCTGGATAGAGTAAAAGTTTTCCAGTAGTGTTTATGTGTCTATTTTACTTTTGAGATTAAACTCCCTGCAATCAGGGAAATAGGTCCTTATCAAAATGACACAAGAAGCTTCCTTTCAATATTAATTTCCACAGTGGTGATTTCAATATTTGATAAATGCGTAACAAGACAGACAAGACTCTCCATTAGGGAAACAATTCTGTTTTCTATCGACAGATAAACAGTTTAGCATGAGATGGTTTGATAGCGTCTGCCTTAAACTATCTGGTCTCCCAAGGCAGAGATATTTTTTAGAGCCAGCCATTGCACCACGTCATTGTAATGACACCGTAAAACAGTTCTTTTTATACTTTCCAATAAAGCAGTGTGACATCTTAAATCTGAGTTGCTTTACTTTTTAAAGGGTGAAGAATGCATGATTTCTTTCCATCTGCTTCCCTTCACCAAGGCAATCATCAGGTACAAAAAAGGGAGCTCTGGGGAAATGCAGTGTCACTTTATAAATACGTTCAAGGTAACCATATAGATAGAAGGGGAATTGTTCACAGTCTGAGAAGATAAGGAGACAAGGAGACAATAACCTAGAATTACTCAAAAGCAGAAGTTTAGGTTTATCAATAGGAAAAGACAATATGATGGGAACACACCCACACAAACATATACTCCAGGCCAGAGGTGATTATCAGAATCATTACAAAACAGGAAAGTTTGGAATTAGCCATTGCAAGTATAATGCAGCTCTTTGTTCTGAAAATTGGGTCCAGGTTCTGTTACATGGATCAAGTTGGGTGGTTGGGGGCAAGCGGAGACTGCAAAGGGAAATGGACTAGAGAGGATGGCTTCTGGAAGTTGCCTGTGTTCAAGTAAGATAGTACCCATTACTCTTTAAGACATCAATTTCGAAGTCAAACAATTACAGAGAAACAAGTCCTCGTATTTCCAGTTAACCGCCCCCCCTTCCTAAATACATACACACAACCAAATACAAATAAAACAACTCATACTCAGAAGAGAGTCTGAATGTAAGATAGCTATTCTGGTACTAATTATCATTTTAGTTAATGTGATTGTGTGTGCAATGTCAACTCTATTTTTCACAATAACCACAATTTAATTCACCAGAAGGATCTAAGTCAATTGAAACATTTGAAAATATTAGGATGTCATAGAAGATACATTGTTTCTAATACATGGTCCTATCTTTTCAAACATTAGGCTCAGATTTGTGGTAGATGGTGAGGCTAAGCTTTATAATGACTGTACTCTGGTGCCATAGCAAATATGTTCCTTGTGACTTGCTCAGACTCATCACAGAAATCAGATCATTGATTTCTGTAGATGATCCAGTGGCAAATTTTTTCTCTGAATTCATATTTGAGCTGGAATTCCCAGGATTTTCTACTAGCAGTGACATTTTGCAAATATTGGTTTAATAACTTGATTTATCTTTTTATTCAGTCTTGTGCACTTCTGCAAAACTTTCTCAAACTGAAGATGGATGTCCCAAATGCATACTAATGGGACAAAATTTGGCTTCTGTAATTCCTGAAATATAAACCTGATGAGCACATGAAGACAAAGCCTATCTGCCTGGGTGCCCCTTTTGACATTCCTAGTGACTGGGCTAAGGATCATTCCCTTTCTCAATGGACGCTCTGACACATGAACAGTTGTTTAATGATAATTTTATTTTATTATTATTTGATTCGTATCACATAAAAAAACTGTTGCAAATTATTATGCCACCCTGGAAAAGAAAAGCATGCCTTAAGTGATTCTTAAATGGAAGACTCAAAGGGATGATGGGGAAAGTAACGTAGGTGAATGCAGGGAAAGGGTGGCTTTAGGTCCTTTATCTAAAAATTGTGTGGTGGGCAGGAAGAGTTGTGGGTTTCATTTCCAGAAGCCTGAAACAGATGCCACATTAGAAGAATGTGGAGGCACCCAAACAGTCAACTGATCATTAAATGGGTATCATATAACCCTGCCTTCCTCGTATTCTCTTGCCAAGGGGTATGCATCTGCCTTTGCTTAGGAACAGAGATAAGTGCACTGTGATGCTTAGAGAGACAGCAGAGGACCACACAGAGCTATCCTTACTTGAGAATGAACTCTATAACATTCCATGGAACCTCTCAGGCTCAATTTCTCCAGGGACTATGCCGGGCCGATGTGAGCTGAAGGAGCAATAAAGCACCATGCTACCTGGGTGGGTGCACATATCTTGGGGTCCAGTTGCTCTGTGTACAGACTTTCAAACAAGCCCCAGTTTTTACAAGGAGTCTATGCCTGCCATACTTGGGGGAGCTCTCTGCACAACCTCTCAGGGGTCTGCAGAGTCATCTGTGTCTTTCTGTGGTGTTTTGTTTGCAGACAGAGCCTTCAACTTCCCCATTTTGCTCAGTTACCACTCCTCCTTGCCTTTCATTTTTGAAAACAAAACAATGACAAAAAAGAAATACTAATCAATTCATGAAAGCAATCTCTCTGTTGTTTCTTTGACTTTCTCCGATTCTGTCTCTCTGATGCTTTTGCTCACGTTCTTTCTGCCTCTCTTCTCTTCTTTCCTCCCCTCCCATTCCCTTCCCACCCCTTTCCTTCCCTTCTTGTCATTTTAAAGCATAAGCCTAATTACTCTTTTTGAGAAGCCTGATTAATGAATGAAAAATGAGTGCATTTTGAGGTGGTATTATGTTAAAGTAATTCTGTGAATTTGGAAGGAGAACATTTTTAAAGAGGGAAGATGTATATAGATATATTTGCAAGAAATGTTGTGACTCTACCAGAGATATAGCTCTGTGGGAGCTAATGGCATATTCTCTTCCAGGGGATATATTTTACTTACTCTTTTACCTTCAAATCTTTGTCATAGTTGTCCAGTTGTATATATTTCTTTTCTCCAAAAGTCAGATCTTCAGTAAGAAATCATTTTACTGACATATGCCTCAACTTCCTCCACTGTTCCATGTTAGTTAACACGTATTTTTAAAGACAGCCATCAGAATCCAGGTGCAGACGTTTCAGAGTTGTTTCCTTTTATTCCCACCCATTGGGAGCAAACCTGTGCCTCATCAGCACTGTTCTATACCCAGTTTCAAAGTATGGCCACTTATTTTGTTTAAGAGTGTAACTGGCCTATTAAGATTACTTCAGTCAAATTTTATGGAGCTTTAGAATAAATGGATTTTAGTTATTCTTGCAAAACCTATTCTGAGTTAACTCGTGATTAAAAGTGATGCACTCTCTCTTTTGTCACCCCAGGTTATTTTAACACACAAACTACTCCCTGGGGAAAATCAGCTCCTATGGGAACATCAGAAACTGTAACTTAATGGGACCCCAATGGCCTTTAAAAGTTAATGCGGTTAAAGCAATTAATGAAGCTTATAAAGTGAGGGATTTGAGCCTGAGGATAATTTATGCACTGGGCTGATCTGGCTCATTATTGGTGTTATTTAACATTCCCCAGGCCCTCAAGTAGAGCGTGGCTAAACATCCAAAAACAGGACCAGGAAATGTTTTTGACTCCTTAGATAGGAAGATGTTTTTCAAATGGAAGAGTATTCAAGAAAAGATCTTGAAATAGAATGACAATAACTAACTTGGGAAGGAAAGTCCTTCATGATAAGAATTCAACTTAACAAATTCATGAATGGATAAAATCACATTTTGCAACTCTGGATGAAATAATGGGTCTAGGCAACAATTACTGATAAATTCTCAAGTCAATAGAGGAAGCCTTGATTGGAAATTTTGAGGATCAAGCTAACATCATCTGAACCCACTGATCAAGCATAGCATCATTCAGTATGGGCCACCCAGGTACCAGAAGTCTCAATGATGGGAAGCAAAAGGAACTTAGTAGATTCAGGCTTAAGTATTTGACAAATATGCTTCATAACAACTGACTGCATTATGTGTACCTTGAGGGATCCTGACAAATCAAGTAAACAAATTCATGATATTAAGAAATGATTTTTTAAGTATGATAAAGATGTGATTATTTAAAAAGTCTTCTCATCCCCCTCAATGGTGGAGTGGGCACCAACATCCCAGAGTCTTCAGGATTGGGAAACGAACTATGGACTAAAATAAACTTATTAGCATTCTACTATAGACTTATTGTGATTATAGCAATGTAAGAAATACCATTGTTGTGGAGGCAGTGACCCATGGATGTTCTGGGATTAGGGAGAGGGAAAAACAGGTGATGGGGGGCATTTTTGGGACTTGGGAATCATCCTGAATGATGGACAGACACAGGCCATTATATATCCGTCCATAACCTATAGAGTTGAATGGGAGAAAGTGTAAACTACAATATAAACTATAATCCATGCTTAGTGGCAATGCTCCAAAATGTATTTATCAATGGCAATGAATGTACCACACTGATGAAAGATGTTGCTAATGTGGGAAAATGTGGGAGGTGTGGGGAGCAGGACATATGGGAATCCCCTATATATTCTCTGTAACATTTATGTAATCCAAGTAACTTAAAAAAAATAGTCTTCTCAGAGAAGCATATTCAATATTTACAGTTGAAATGCCACTGGGGGCGGATGTGGCTCAAATGGTTGGGCGTCCGTCTGCCATATGGAGGGACCTGGGTTCGATCCCCGGGACCTCCCGGTAAAATAAAAACATATATACAGAAGGTGCATGGGCTGCCAGGCTCTGTGTGCCGGTGAGCCGCCAGGCCCCGGGAGCCAGGCAGCAAGATGATGATGTAACAGGAGAGAGACGCAGGGGAGAGACAAGACGAGATGCTCCGAAAACCAGGAACTGAGGTGGTGCTGGTGGCAGAACACCTCTCTCCTACATCGGAAGTCTCCAGGATCGAATCCTGGTGAAGATTGGAGGAGGAGGATGAGAAGAGATGGCAGGAAACAGACACACAGAATTGCCCAGCAAAAAAAAAAATGGACACAAAACAGCAAAAATGGGGAAGGGGGGGTTTAAAATGGATAAAGTAAATAAATAAAATCTTTAAAAGAAAAAAATGCCATGATGTATGGGATTTGCTTTAAAATATTCTGTATAAAATATGTGGGTCAATAGATGAATCAAAACTAGCCAAATGTTGATATGGATGATGGGTATATGAGGACTGATTAGAGTGTTGTTTTGAACTTTTGGTTACCTTAGAAAATTTGCATAGTAAAAGGGTGGACGATAGCCCATAACAGATGAGATGGTAGGTGAAAGAGCTGCATTTTATATGTCTAAGGGCTTGAAGACATGGTGGTGAATCAGATCAAATTTGGGTATTATTTGGTGCTGATATAAAATCCCTGAAAAAACAGAGGAGCCCTTTGGTTTTGTGTTAAATGGTCATTTCTATAAATTGATTTCAAACATTTCTTTTTATGAAGTTTACATTTTCTAAAGCATATTACTGGGAAGCAGATGTGGCTCAAGTGATTGGGCTCCCATCCACCATATGGGAGGTTCCAGGTTCGATTCCTGGGGCCTCCTGGTGAAGGCGAACTGGCCCACGCGGAGAGCTGGTGCAACAAAAAGAGGCAAAGAGGAGAGACAATGAGACACAACAGACCAGGGAGCTGAGGCGGCTCAAGCGACTGAGTGCCTCTCTCCCACATCGGAGGTCCCAGGATTGGTTCCCAGTGCTTCCTAAAGAGAAAACAAGCAGACACAGAGGGCACACAGCGAATGGACGCAGAGAGCAGAGAGCAAGCGCAAAAACAACAAGGGGGGTGGGGAATAAATAAAAACCTTAAAAAAAATAAAGCAGATTACTGATAGTTGTTCTGAAAATGAGTTGCTTAACACTTAAATGTTTAACCAGATCAAGGGTTTTCTTGGTTCTGATGGTTTTAATATTGTCAAAACACCAAATTTTCTCATTTGCTTTTTTAGTATAATGCTGAAAGGAAGAATAAATGATACGTTATTCTTTTGAAAGTGGTAGTTTACAACTTCTTCATCTAAATATGTAAAATGATCATTTTATGCTCATGCCAATGATCATACATTTTCAAAATATTTTCTCATCTCTCATTCAAATGTTGTGGATACAAACAATTTGACAATTTTAATTTGCTTCAAGCAAACCATTCAAAATATATTTAAAATTATATGAGGCATGGTTGTGTCAGGCCAGGTGAGTTTGAATCTTGAAAGACCTCAAATAATACCACAAGGAAATTGGGGAAACTGAGGTAATAAATAATATCAAAGCTGCTGAATAGCAAGGCAACGTGAATGGAAATAGTGTAGTCACAGTGTGTGCATGCGCAGAGGGTAATACGAACATTTAGTCCCACACGTCCTCCTGGCAGATTCTCCCCAAAGCAATCTAGCTCACTTGGTTCCCTCTCTTCCTTCTTCACTCGTTATAATTTCCCTGCCCGCTGGCTCCCAGAACGTAAAGCCTGTGCAAGTGAAACAACCACACCTGACCCTGCCCAGAAGCCCACCTACAGAGTTCTGTGGTGGTTAATTCAGATATCTCGTCTTTGACTTTGCCTGTCCAGTGCTGTCATAACTGTGTCCCCTAGCCATGGGAGGAGTCTTGCTGATGCCTCTTCTGATTCCTGCCGTGGAGGCGCATGCTTCCGTGTACAGCACACAGCCAAACAGCTGCATTTAGAGAGAGCTTCATCTTTTTCTGTTCTGCAGGAAATGCTAACTGAACCCTGGATACCGTGTCTTATGCCACACTTGCTTTTCTTCCCAACTTATTGTTGTTTTTTAACGAGGTTTTTGTCTGCATCCGTTCCCAGTTGTAACTTAGACACACTAAACAGCCCAAACAAAAGAAGAGGGCCATTATCAGGGTCTCATGGATGCCCTTGTCTTCCGTAGGTAGTTTCAATGCAATGTTTTCCTGCTTTAATGAGATTCAGAGTTCATGGGAATAGGGAAGCAGCATAAAATGTAATGATGCAAACGGATTTGAACGGCCCAAACACCACAATAAAATCCACCTTCTGGGGCCTCTCTAGAACTTTGAAGGGCTATGGGCCACTATTGGATTTTAGCATTGCTGGTCCCTGAGCAGGCACGAGCTAGAGATACATGAAGGGTTTTGTGACACTGGATCAGTAACAACTATTGTTTCGTGGAAAATATCCACTTAACTGTTTGCAAGCTTTCCATGTGGAAGAAATCTCATTCACATTAAACTAATTCAGGGCTTTAGAATAGAAAAAATAGTACCAGATACCAGAGCTTAGGTAACTCCCACGTGGGTCAATTCACTGGTTTAATGCTCTGGGCCAGGGACCAGCAGAATCAACTCACCTGGGAACTTGTTAGAACTGCAAATTATTGAGCCCTACCCTAGACTCACTGATTCAGAAAATCTGGGATGCAGCCAAGTAATCCGTGTTTTCACAAGCCTGCTGGGCAATTCTGATGCATGTTCAGGTTCCAGAGCCACTGGTTTAATGAGTTTTTTTTTTTTTTTTTTAAA
>JAQZBX010007813.1:0-35326 GCA_029593785.1 Cabassous unicinctus | reverse complement strand
GTTTCTTATCTTTTTTTTTTTTTTTTTTGCATTTTTTCTTAATTCTGTAAAGTCCTTTTAAATTATCCCACAAATCAGGTAAATAATTGTTTATTTCCTTTCAAATCTATTAAGCAAGAATATTTCCAGCCATTTTGATAATCCTCATTCTTGATCATAAATCAGAATATTTGTTATTATGACATCACATTTTATTGTTTTGCTGACATTCAGCATTATAAATGGTTTGCTGCATAATTTTAACACCTGTATATTTGTAAGGCAAACAAGAAAAGTGTGCCTGTTGCTCCTGTAGAATTCATGGATCAATAGTGAAGTAAAGGCAGGAATGGAGTGTGATGCTGCGCCCAGTTTCAAAGGTCTGAACAGCGAGAAGTATTTTCCCCCAGCATATGAGACAGCATATGAGGTAGCTCACGTAACATTTAGTGCTATGCCAGACACAGGCAAGGAGCTTAATGTTAGCTTTTATTATCCTCACACTCTTCAGTACAATTCCAGAGAAGGCTTCTGCAAGCTTTCCTGTTTATACTGTGAAACTTGACTAATTGACAAAAAAAAAGGAAGGGAGGAAAGTTGGAAGGAAGGAAGAAAGAAAAAGGAATAACTGCTGCAGCCCAGTTTCTTATATGGCTATATATATGTTAAACATTTTAAAGAGAATACTAGAAATTAGTGTATTAAAAATAAATTTACTGTGACTAAATATGATTAAACTCTAAAGGAATGTTGGCATGAGTTAAATATTAAAATGATGCCACATCAGTATGAAAAATGAGGAAAACGTGTCAAAATAAATCACCTCCATTTCTTTGTTTCTTGTAACAATTTCTTGTAAACCTGGGAGAGGTATGCCCTTCATGATGTGAAGCATATTTTATTCTGACACCACCATTGGTGACCTGGAGTAGGGCAGGGGTGGCAGTCTGATGTCACATGGGACACTGGCAGTACACAGATATGCTCTATTTAATTTGTTCCAAGGTTTGTTGGTTGGTTTTTGTTTTTGCCTTACTTTGTTATCTGAGAAAACATTGCAATGATTTTATGGTATTTCTTTCCCTTTCCTTTCACTTAAGCATTTTTGTCCTATAAATTCTATGTCCTATAAACAGCATATAGAAAGGTCTTGTTATTTCTTTGCAATTGGAAAAATATTCACCTTTCCTGGAATTTTATTTCACTAACATTTAACTGTTAATAGCTGCTTCTACGTCTATCATCTTGCGAATTTTTTTTCTGTTTCCCCCCTTTTTCTTTGTTCTTTTTGTTCTCCCTTTCTTGCATTTCTTTGGATTAATCAAGTGCTTTATTATCATTTTCCCCTCATTTTTAGTACTTAGTTGCAATATCTATCCTAGACTTGTTAAAAATTTACTTTAAATTGGCATTTTTTTATTCCCAAAAGAGTGCAAATACGTTACAAGCGTTTAACTTCATGTAAGCCCTCCTCAGGTCTTTCTAAAGAATTCTTGTTTCTCTTTCATTAATTAGTGCAGGCCTCCTTTTTGTCTTAGAGGACATTTATTGTATGTATTTTAAATTCTTGCTTCATTTGTTTTAATAATTTGGATGGCACATGCTCTTCAGTCACTGTTTTTATTGTGTTTTATATGGCTCTTTCCTTCACCTTCGTGGCCTGTGTGCTCATGTTCCCATTGATATTGGTCATCCTTTTGACAGGAAGTGTGCAGGGGCGGGTCCGGGCTGTGAGTCTCCTTGTGTGTTTGGAGACAAGGGAGGAGATGAGTTCCAGGGACACAGCCGCAGGCACCACAGAACTGGAGCTCCCCATTCCCACGAGCTCTCTCCCCCAGTTGAACCTTCAGGTTAAGGAGTAGGCATCTGCTTAGGTTTGGAGTTCAGGGTTTTGGAATAGAGGATGGAGGAATGAAGGGCAGACAGCCTGTTTTCATCATTGCCTATAGCCAGCAGTTCTCTCATAGTGTTCTGATGACACTGGACTGCCTGGGCTGTGATGACAAGGTCTGGCCAAGATTGTTCACAGTGCTCTCTCCCTCCCTCTCTCTGTGTGTGTGTGTGTGTGTTGGGGTGGGGTGTGCATGGGGTGGTAGGTGGAGGGAGATTAAAAGAGACTTTGCAAAGCTCTCCTCTAAGCTCTCTTCCCACTGTCCTCTGCTCAAATAGTATCCAAAACCCCCTGTACACAAACAGCCCACACACATTCCCTCAAACAGAAACAACATAAATCAAGCAGCCTTTGGTCTCCCCAGGAATTTCTCATACTTATTACATTATTTCCTTTCATTCTGTAGTTTTTACCTGGAGAGCAGAGCCAGGAGCCTTTGTCTGGCCACCACAGAGTCTGGATTTTAATTTTTTTCATGGTCCCTTCCCTGATCTTTTCTATTCTCTCTCTTTTGGAATTCATAGATTGGGCTCCTATAACAATACTTTGACAGAAAGATTTGTGAATCAAAAACTAAGGCTGTGAATAAGTATTTTACATAGTTAATTTTTCTGGGAATTTATGTATTACGACAGAGAAGGTCTCTCTCCATTCCCAAGATTGACCAGATTCCAAATCCAGAAATCAGGCATTGAAAGGAAAGCAAGATCAATGGTGTTCTCTTTTCTTGTTCTCCCTTCTTTCTGGGCCCAAAGTGGGTGATGGAGACCATCTTGGATGGGAGTGGGGGTCATCATAGAGAAGTCCTTGTATCTTTCTTCCTATTAGAAGTGTGGGATGTGACTGCCTTAAAGCATTTTCCCTCACCACAAGATGAAAATGTAATGCTAAGTGGAATGTCTAGGCAGAGAAGGCTAGAGAGAGCCATCAAATTTCCAGTGGAATTGGAGAAAGAAGTCAAACTTCTCCTTTGATAGAGGCTGCAGTGGTAGCTTCCAGTTTCTCCATATACACCAAATGGGGAGAGAGCTGTGCTTCTCTGTTGGGGGCAATTCATATGAACTAGGAGAAAATGTGATAGGAACAGTTCTTATTTCTACTTCACCACCTTCTTGCCTTCCTCTTCACATCTCTAGTCTTTATGGAAAATGCAAAAAGAAACAGAAAAGTCAATGACATTCCAGAGGTGATTGCCAGTAGCACCTTGCTTTCTTTGTTGATGCTTCACTTTGAAGAATCTGAAAGACCTGATGCCCTTCTCATGAGGGCACACTGCTGCCTATAATACCCTGGTTGTGTGTTAGAAACACCTGAGCAACTTCTAAAACTCAGCAGGGATGCCCAATCCCTACCACTAGAAATCCTTACATAAATTAGTCTTGTGTGGGGTCAGGGTACCAACATTTGCTAAACTTTCCTAGATCACTTTTTTACATATATAGCACTGAGAGTCAGGACTTTGAAGCTTTGCACCACTCTTCCAGGAGGGAGCAGAAAATTCTGGATGATGATGAGGGAGTGTGGGTGACAAAGACTGAGGAAAGAGGAGTTGTGGTGAAAGTGGATTGGGATAAGAGAAAAATGGCAATCCTGGAATTCCATTCAGAGTGGAATGAAAGTTGACTCAGTGGGAAAAGTAATGCCTGGCCTCCAGCTGGGAACTCTGCAAATGTCCTGCTCATCTAACAGTTCTGCATTGGGAGCCATACCCTTACACATGTCTTAGGTTTAACTAATCCCCATTGATCATGCCTTTTAGTCCAGGTTTCCCCTCCCTCATGCCACTAATGGGGATTCTCCACAGCCCTTCCTACCAGTCAGCATCAGTCCACGTGGCTCATGCTCATTTCCATCTTGACAAGGGTATTCAAAGTGCTTTCAACTTTATCGTATCACACAATTTGCTCTGGTGTGCTGGCTACTCTACCTACAAATGTACATACCCCAAACTTGCATGATGTTCAGGAAACAGACCACCCCTCTGTTATGAGGATCTCCCCTCTTTAGAAGGAGTAAGGGCCTCTAACGTTTCATGTATATATAAATATTAATTAATATTATCTCCTTATTTGTTGAATTTGCCATTCTGACTATATTGGGAATGTACATAAACCCTACTGTCTTAGCTTTTAGGATTAACAATCTACAGAATGGTTAATTTGATCTATAAATTTTTTTTTTTCCTTTTAGTAACTTCCAAGGAAGTTATAACTGTTTGTGGTAGGCAGAATGATAGCTTCCCCCTGCCCCCCAAATGGTTAAGTCCTAATCCCCATAACTTGTGAAAATATTAGTTTACATGACAAAAGGGAATTAAAGTTGCAGATGAAATTAAGGTTGCTAATCAGCTGTCCTTAAAATAGGAACATTGTTCTTTTTTATTTCCAGCAATAATAAATCTAGCACAATAAAAAAAAAAAAATAAAATAGGAACATTATCCTGGATTAGAATCACAGGGTCTTCCTTCAAATAGGGAGATTATACTGAATTATATTCACAAGGATCCTCAAAAGTAGAAGAGAGAATCTGCAGAGAGACAGAGAGATGGTAGAGTGAGATGGAGTCAGCCAGATGTTGCTGACTTGGAAGGCAGAGGCAGCCTCTAAAAGTGGGAAAAGGCAGGGAAACTGAGTCTCCGAGAGACCCTCTAGAAAGGAAGGAACACAGCCTTGCTGACACCTCGATTTTAGCCCCGTGCGAATCTTTTTTGGACTTCTGATCTTCAGAACTTTAGGATAATAAGTTTGTGTTGTTTAAAGTCACTAAGTTTGTGGTGTTTGGTTACAGCAGCGATAGGAACCTAATACATTGGATGAAGGAATTAATAATGATAAAAGCTAACATGCAAATTACTAGAAGACCTCATAATGAACAGGCTTACAAATTTGCTAAATATTAATATTTTTTATAGAATGTCTTTCCATGAGTCTTAAATGACTTGGTAAAATAGAAGCATTCTCGAGAAAGGTTTAAGTGAAGAACTAATTTCGTGTCCTTGCAGTTCTTTTTCTTTGTTGATTAATTGCTTAATGGAAAATGAGTTCATAATCAATATTTTTGGAAGTAAGCTTATTCAAGGGGCTTGAAACACAGGCATTTCTATTTTTCTGAACATCATATTCTTAGATTCATTTAACTCTACAAAGGCAAGAATGCCTCTCTTTCCCTACTAGAGATTTTTAAAGAACATTTATTTATCTAAGCAAAAGCTGGCAAGCTAAGCATGAGGTCAACCTGAATGTGCATGTTTTTAAATCATTTTCATGGGTTTCTATATTTCAGGGAAGTATCTTTTTCAAGTATTTCCCATAAAGAAAAATTAACAATCAAAAAGAAAGAGAAATGAACTTTCTCCCAACTGATATGGTAATATAACAAATGAAGCAATAAGAAGGTGATGCTAGGGGTCAGAATATTGCTAGCAGCCTGGTTATTTTCTGCATTGTTTTCATATAACTGTCCAAGTTTATTGGGCAAATGGAAGTTTAGTTATTGCTGAAATTGTTTGCAAGACTCTAAGAAAATTCCTTTAAGATATATTTGGAATAATAAAGAACTTGAGTGAAAGAAAACTCTGTGATAGATGCTTTTGCTTGGAGGTCTATTATAGTCACTTTTGCAGCCAAGGCTAAATCTCACCATCTTGTTTTGGATGCACTCAAAGAGAAAATGTTTCATTTTTGTGAAGAGCTGTCGGACACAGGGAAACGTCACCTTCAATAAGATTATTCCTGGGCACGAGAAGAATTGAAGATTATTTCTTCAAAATTGCTGGAATACACTTCAGAAGCCATCCTTTTAGAATATGCTTCAATTTATGTTCTATCACTGCTCATCAAAGCTTTCGTGTCCACCTCTCTTTTGTCTCTAAATGATGAGTAAAGCAGGCACTACATTCAAAATTCAGAGAGAGATTCTGACCTGTCATTGTCTTGGAAGGTTTTGTTCTTCTAAAGACAGTGGAAGGAAGAGGCAGTAAAAGAAGTTAAATCAGAATTTGCTACACTTAATTCCATTGTTTGTTTCCTCTACCTGAGGGTCTCAATGATTTTATGCCGTGGAATTCTCTTGCGTGGGGTTCACAGATAGGGTGCTGAGGGATGCTTTATTTTGATCGCTTTGGAAGTGGCTGGGGGAAGCTTTCATGGCTTTGTAAATTTTATATATTTTTTTGCTCTGTATTTTTTCAGTTGCATCCAGGCACAAGTTGTTATTTTCTTTTTCCCAATTTTTCTCCCAGGAAGAAGTTCTGTGGACCTATGGGATTTCCAATTGAAACAAGGAAAACACAACACATTTGCTTTCAATACTTCACAAGATGCCTTCACCCAACTTCCGTTGGCATTAAATGATTTTTAATTATAGAACGTATTTACGTAGTTATGGTTTTAATTTTTGTCATGACCAAATGAAGCAAAGATATGTCTTCACACACTGCAAATCAATTTTCCATGAATTCATTGCTTAAAATTTTTTTATTTTTCCTCCTTCAACTGTTTTACTTCCATCTTAGGTGCCATTGTTTATCGCCTTAGTGAATACATCTTATTTCCATATTTATGAGCATTATTATTTTAGCTACTTTTGAAACTTTTTACTCCCAATGATGAGAGTCTTTGTTCTTCATTTTCCTGCTTTATAAAATTAATCAACTCTTTTCTTTATAACTATACAGACTTATCTATCTTTCCTACTCCCTTCCTTGAAATTCTAACCTCCAAATATACCCTCTCTAGAGCTATGTTGATTAATTGTTTGCAAAAGCATTTTGCAGGAAAGCAAGGATTTCATGTGCTTGTGTTTGCTCTTCTCCATACTCCTATGCTAGAGGAATGCTCTCCCTTTGCAATATCCAAATAAAATGTACAGAACTTCCCTGCTTTGCTCTGTTTCTATGTCCTGTAGTTTTTCTAAGAGTCTTTCAACAGTATCATCCTTAGAGAAGTAATTTCTATTTTCCATTATCTTAACTATTTTCTAGGTATTTCACAATAACATTTGCTTTCAGTTGTAAAAAGCTGGAAAGAATTTTTGCATTCACCAATAAAAGATGATGCTATTAAGACATGATATTTTCATATGTGCTATATTTTAAAGTGAAAGAGATTATAAAACATTATGAATTCAATCATGTGAAGTATCTGTGTGTGCTTAGGGAAAAAAGGATTAGAAGTATAAAGACCAAAATTTTAGCAATAGTTTCCTGGGGGTGGTGAGATTATGCATTTCATGTGTAATTTTTACTTTCCTTTGCATACTTTTCTATGATATATTATTTTTAAAATGCAATGTACGTATATTACCTTGCAGTTTTAAAAAAAACTTATTTCCATTTGGGGAAAATCAGTTACAATTCATAAGTTTAATAATTACTTTGTATAATATTTTGCTTTTCTTTCATAGGTTTTTCTGTATAATGATAAACCCCATCCTATTTATTGTCATATTCTTTATAAAACTTACTCTGTTTCCAAAGGAATATTTTTTTGCTCTGTAAATTATTCCCTGCCTTTAACAATTTAATGTAGACAGATAGGATTTGAAGGTTTCTACGGAGTTGCTGTGATCCTTTGCCAAAAACAGAATCAATTCTAGAACAGTAGTTCCTAGGCCTACTAATAGTGGCAGGTGTGAGAATTTTTTTCTAAGTTTGTGGGACTGAAATGAATGTCAGCAAAATTATACACCTTTTCTAAATGAAATATTACACAAAGCAAACAACTTTCTCTTTCTCTATTTTCTGGTATGGAACTTTTGAAAAACTGGAAGTTTAAGAAAATCTCTTGCAATTTAGGATATAATTTTTTTGTATAAGAAATTATTTGATCCATTAAATGAATATTTTACACCTTAATGGGATCTTAAAAATAATCTAGGAAAACCTGTTGATTTGACAAACAAGAGAACTCAGCTCTAGAGATGTAACCTATCGAGGGTCTTAGGACAATTATTTGCATTCAGCAAACATTTGTTGAACAGCTACTGTGTGCCAGGCACTATGTTAGACATTAGAAATTTTATTGTTTCTATTTAGTTTTAAATTATTTCCATTTTCTCCATAGTTTTGACCTTATGAAGTCTTCCTTCCATTTTAAATGATCTCTCTATTCTCTGAAAACCTATGTTATTGGATGTTAAAACACAGTAATTATTCACATTCTATTTTGTTTGATATCATTGCTCTTTGCCATAGATTGCTTTCTAGCACTTTCTTATATATGTAAAGTTCTTTTATTTTAAATACATAACATTTTGCTTTCAATAGCATACAAATTTGAGTAATAAATTCCCCTTAAAGTAAACAAAAATATGGAAACTACAGAATAAAGTATTCACACACACATGCACATACACATGCAGATACTGCACTATCCCAGCTCGCTTCCCAGGGGTAACCTCTACCACTGTTTGATATACACTCTTCCTGACATTTTTTCTATGCATTTCAACTTGCACATAAATGGAAAACGTAATGACATAGTCATTTTACACAACTGTATTATAATGTACATATTTTGCTGCATGATGCATATTTTTAAATTAATTTTTTGTTGTAGATTTTTCAACATCAGGCACGTGATCATGTTATTTCTTAATGATGGCAAAGTATTTCATAGAATTATTGGTTGAATAATAACATTTTGAACTTCTCCTATACCCATCTTTGTCCACATATGGATGTTTGTGTGTAAATGAATAGAAATGGAATCACAGGGCCAAACAGGCAAAACTTCCTGCACTTGAGTTTTAAAATTATTGCTACATTGCCCTTAAAACGGTATGGGAGATGATCACAGAGCCCGTTTCCCTACTCCTTCACCTCGCTGCATACTATCAAGTTGGCTCACCCACAACTCCCATAAGAAGACTACAGAGCAAAATGCTGTCCCATAATTTAGCTTTGTTGGCTGGACTGTGTCTGTGGGAAGACTACAGTAAGTTCTTGCTCTAAAATGGAGCCACATCTGCAGTAATTCTGTAAGAAATTCTGTAGCTCCATTAATCTGTTTACTATGAGTGGCACACCTGTAAGATGTTTTTGAAGGGAGGGAGGGCATGGTAGCAGTGGACTGAAAAACCAGCATCGCCAGAGATACTCCCCCCACCCCCGCCCCGCAATCGTTAGAATGCCCAGGGATCAGGAGAAGGTCCCAAAGAGACCGACTGTCTACACTCTAGAATATAATTAGCTGAAATCATCTTTGGGAAAACTAGGGATTCGTTCATTTGATGAAATTCCTTGAGTATTTTAAAAGCCAAAATCAAAGTCTATTTTTATCAAGTAAGGCTTTTGTAAGGTAGCTTTTACAAAACTGCAATCACACATGATTGCAGTCACACACTTTCCTCAGTGGAAATTTTGAATTCAAATAAAAATAAAGTATTTTTCTCACTACAAACATACACACACATACACACAACACCCCTATTTATAACTCTACTTCAAATTTCCAACTATTTACAATAGTTTCAGATTTTTAGGGTATAGAATTGAAATTTTCTTTTTCCCTTCTTACAGTGTCCTCTCAGTTCCTGCACAGTGAGGCTTCACATAGCAGATGTACCCGAATCATCCTACAAACCTGTCATTTCACACACATTGTTTTCATAAACTTGCTCCCTCCCTCAGTGCAAACATATGATTTTCTTCTTCAGTTCACCTGAAAATTGCTCCTTCAAGCCTGCGTTTGGAATGGGATAGGTTTGGGCATTGTCAGCAGTCCAGGGATATATTTGAATCAAGCCCCACTCCCCAGATCTAGGGCAATGTCATCAATCACATGTGTGACAGGGCTTCGTCTGGTGGCCCACAAATCTTCGGCTCCAAAATGAGCTAAGTCCCTCCACTGGGACATGGTCAGAGCTGCACCTGATGGAGTCTCTCTATCAATTTCTGGGTGACTGGAGCACGGTTTTCCCCAGGTAAAGTTTGTAGGTGTGGTTGTGTTCATTGAATGTAAAGCTTTTTCTCTAAAGGCTTTTAGTAATCCAGCAAAAGAGGATTGTATTGAGAACCACTTTTATAGGCAACTAAAGTTCAAGTATAAGTAGAATATAAGAATAATTTTTATTCCTCCTGAATTAGGCATTTGAAAGGTTCCCAAAGGCAAGTTGCAAATATGGACAATTCCAGACTGAGTGGATTTGTCTTAAGTGGAAAATTTTCAAATATTAAAGTCACATTTTACAATATCTTTTTAAATTATGAAAACAATATAGTAACTCACACTATAAAAACTGGAAAATATAGAAAAGGAAAAAATTTGCATTCATATCAGCAACCAACATATCCATGTTTATTACTTTGAATGTTCCCTACCAATGTTATTCATAGCTGTATGTCTATTTATAAAATTCCACTTGCATATTATGTAAGGATAATAAAAGTTCTATTTATTGAGCACTTAGCACATGTGTGCTTTCCAGTTATTTTCTCATTTAGTTCTACTGAAAAAAAAGCTATGAGATATATGTATTATTATAATTTTCATTTCATAAATATGAAAACTGAGATTTAGACTGGTAATTTTTCCAGGACACATGTTTAGTAAGTGTAGCCCTTTGTTTATACACAATTTTGCAGTATTGTGTCTTCATTCGCTTTGTTGTGGAGAGTAAAAGACATGTAGTCTTTGTAACAATTTCTAATGACTACATAATGTCCCTTAATAGAGATGCCATAAAAACTGAATTATCCTAGAGCTAAAAATTTTACTTTTTAAAAATTTGGTGCATGAGGGATTATTACCAAGAACCAGCTAGTGGTGCATTTAGAAAAAGACCTTGACTAAACGGGGAAATATTAAGTACAAATGAGTTTTTCTGGCTAAGAGATTTCAAAGTGAGTCCTGAGGTCATTCCAGAGGTTACGCTTATGCACGTCTCAGCAGGATCTCATTGACTGCCACGGTAATCGGTAATCAGTGCCTCAAACAGCAGGGCTCCTGGGGGCTCCAGAGACATCCAGATACTATAGGCAGGGCAGAGAATCTCAGGAATTTGGCACCCTGTCAGTGGGCCTTACTTTGGAATATATGCTCCCCAGGGTAACAGAGTTAGACTCATTTATAATTTCCCTACACATGGCTCTTCTGCCCCCCTTTTTTTGAACCTATAGTTGGCACTATATTCATTAAATATATGTCCCAGAGACTTAAATCTTTGGTCTGTTCATATGCCGGTTGAACGCTGAATCTCAACAGAGTTGCAACACCTACTCTCTAATTCATTGGACTCACCCAGGACAACTAACAAAAAGATGATGATAGACAACACCCATCCCGAAAAACAGAGTATCTAAAATTGCAAGCAAGAAAGTTCCATCCATCTGCCCCATGGGATCTAGGTCCCCTCTCAATCAGAAACAGAGTGGACATCCTATCCCCAAATCCTCAAGACTGTGGAATGAACAAACATAAGGGGGGAATGCAACTATGGACTAAAGTAGACTTATGATTATTCTAGCAATGGAAGAACTTATATTATCATTATAAAAGCAGTGGCCAGCAGAGGTTCTGAGGGGAGGGGGAGGGAAGAATAGGTGTAACATGGGGCATTTTTAGGACATTGGAATTGTCCTGCATGAATTTGCAATGATGGATACAGACCATTATACATTTTGTCAAAACCTATAAAATTGTGTGGTGCAGAGTGTAAACTATAATGTAAACTATAGACCATGGTTAGTAGCAATGCTTCAATATGTGTTCTTCAATTGTAACAAGTGTACCACACTAATGAAAGATGTTAATGGAGGAAAGTGTGGGAGGACTAGGAGGTGAGGAATATGGGAATCCCCTTTATTTTGATGTAACACTTATGTAATCTAAAACTTCTTTTAAAAAATAATAAAAATTTGGGGCAGTGTACTTTATTAAATATTTCTGAGCATAACATATTTTCCATAGTTGGATTATTTTCTTAAAATGTATGCCCATGATGTAACTTCTGAAAGAAAAAAAGAAAAATTGACATTTTCAGCACCCTTGATATGTGTTGCTAACTAGTACCAAAAAGATTATATTGCTCTATAAGTTTACCAGTAATTCTTTTTTTTGTAATAATAAAATTTATTTTTAGAGAAATTTTGGATTTACAGAAAAATTACACTGAAAACATAGGGAATTCCCCTATAAATAAATCCCCATCACTCCCTACACACACCCATGCACAGTTTCCCCTATTATAAACATCTTACATTAGTGTGGTGCAGTTTTTAACAATTGATGAACCAATATTGAAGCGTTGCTACTAACCAAAGTCTATAGTTTACATTATGGTTTACACTTTGTGTTGTACTGCTTTATAGGCTTTGACAAATGTAAAATGTCATGTGTCCATCATTGCACAATTTCACTGCCCTAAAAATGCCCCATGTTCTACCTATTCATCCCTCCCCCTCCCTTTTGAACCCCTGGCAACCATATATTTATGTCAATGTTACAGGTTCTTCCCTTAAATAAGATGATAACCACAGTAACAATAAATCTACTTTGGTCCACCATTACACTCCACCCCCTTATGTTTGCTCATTCCTCCATTTTGAGGGATTTGGGGTGATGTCCAGTCTGCTTCAGGCCAAGAGGGGACTTAGATGTTATGGGGCAGATGGAAGGAATTGTTTTGCTTGCAGTTGTAGATACTCCTTGTTTTTGGGGATGAAACTTGTCCATCATCATCATTTTGTCGATTGTCCAGGGCAAGTCCAAAGACCTGGAGCTAGGAGTTGGCTGCAACTCTACTGAGATTCAGAGCTCAACTAGCATATGAACAATTAAAAATTTTAAATCTTTGAGAGATATATACTTAATGGGTATATTGAAAATTATAGGTTCAAATAGAAGGAGTAGAGGAATCATGAGTAGGGAACTTTTAAATGAGTATAACTGTTATATTTGGGAAAGAGATTATCATATATTCTCAAATAGGGGGTGTTGATTTCATGAGGCCATGTGGCTTGCCTCTGGGGTCTGGACATCCCTAGAGCCCTCAGGAGCACTGTTGTTTGAGGCCTTGTTTACTGTGGCATTAGTGAAATCTGCCTGAGACCTGCGGAAGCATAACCTCCAGAATGACCTCCTGACTCACTTTGAAATCTTTTAAGCCATAAAAGCTCTTTATTATTTAGTGTTTCCCCCTTGGTCAAAGTCTTTTTCCAAATGTATCTCTGGTTGGTGCTTGGTAATAATCAGAATTTTATGTGTGCTTCTATAAACTTTAACAATATAAAAAAAATATGCTAGCAAAAACTGGGACTAGGGGAAGAAATTGATGGATCAATGCACTAAGTTCCTCATTATTCATATATGGGCGTGATTCATTTTCCAGAAGTTTCCTCTCAAGGTTCCTTCTCATCTTCAGCTTTAGGTCTTCTCTACGTGCCACAGAGAAGGTCTGTTTTCATGCACTTGGCTCTTCTCTGTGCTAGGTTGCTTTTAATTGTTATGGTGCTCACTAGCTTGGTGTGGGGGCAGGAGGATGCTCTGTTGTCTGGTTTGTTTTCAGTTTTATGCAGATCCTTTGTCTCTGGTTCTCGGGGTGAAGTTTATTCAGTGACCCTGCATTTCTTCCTGTGTTAAGAGATGTCTGATGGACTGAGCCCATGATGGTTTCCTGCCACTTTGCCAAGGGTAGAAGGTGGTTTTCCTTTTCACTTTCCCCAGCCTCAGTGGGTCTTCTACTCTGCTTTGAGGCATAGGGTGTGCCCTTTTCGCCGTGACTTACAGCTTTCATTCCTTAGGGGAGAAGACCCCAGGTGGATTGCCATGCCTTCCTCAGGGTTCCCAACCCCTTCCTGGCTTGTCACACCAGGGGAGGCTTCTTCAGGCTTCCTCCCCGACCCCTATTCTTCATCCTATGTACCAGGGAAGTCCATGGACAAAAGCCTGTCATGGAAGCAAAGTCCCCCTAGGGTTTCTATTCTCTTACAGGAGCTCATGCCAGGCTTTCCCCAATTTGTTAAAATTTAGCTAAATTCTTTTTAAGTGCTTGTATGAAGGTCTCATCTTCTACTTGCTGCCTCTGTGAAGCCAGGGTTGGCATCCTGCACCTGTCTTTTCTTTGATACCAGAGTAGTTGACGGTTCTATTACCACAGCTCTATGATGTGTTCAGGAAGCACTCTGGTTTTGTTGACGATCCAGATTTTTCTTGTCTTCAGGGTGGGAGCAATGCTCTTACCAGATTTCTCCATCACAGGTGGAGGCAGAAGTCTGCTTTCATTCATGAAAGAAAATTTTTTTTTTGCGGGATATAGATTCTTAGCTGATAACTTACTGTTGTCTGATTTGCTTGCTTATTTTTTTTATTTTAGCACTTTAAAGGTATAGTTCCATTGTTTCATTTTGTCTTCAATTCATTCTGATGAGAAGTCAGTGGTAATTCAGGTCAGTGTTTCCTGGATGTAAACTATCTTTTGTATTTTTCCTAACTGCTTTCAAGATTTTTCTCTTCAATTTTTGTTTTTAACAGTTTTATTGTGATTTTGGGAGCACTTTATTTTTTTTTCATACATAAATCTTGGGGTTCCCTGGGCTTTTTGAATTGATTTTCACCAAGTTTGGCAAAATTTTGGCCATTGTTTTTCTAGATATTTTTGAATGCCACTTTCTTTCTCTTCTCTTCTCCAGGGACTAAAACTCTACCTATTATAGAGGTTTTCTTGTTGTTCTGTAGGGCTCAAGTCTCTGCTCATTTTTTCAATCTTCATCTCTCTTTTCTTCTGATTAAATCATTTAAGTTAATTTACCTGCAAGTGTAGTGACTTGTTTCTCTGTCATTCTGTTTCGCTATTAAGTGCATATAATGTTTTCCTTTTTTAACTTCAGATGCTATTTTCTTCAATTCTAGACTATCTATTTGGTTTTTAAATTATAATTTCTCTTTTCTTATGAAATTTACTCTCATTCTTTGCAAAGATCTTTACATCACCCTGTGTAGTTATAATTTCTATTTTTAAATCCTTGTTTGCTAAATCCAACATCTATATCACCCCAGAGTTGTTCTCTGTTGATGGTCTTTTCTGTTGCAAGTGGATTACATTTTCCTAGTTTTTCATATTTTGAGTCCTTTTGGATTGTATTAGAATTTTTTGAATATTATAGTGTAGAGATTCAGTATTCTTTCACATAGTGTTAATGTTTTTGTTTTAGCTGGTAATTTACTGGGTTGGACTAAAACTCCAAACTCTGCTTCACAAATTGGTTGTTAGTTTTACTTGGACTGCCTTGAATCATCCTCTCATATGCATGGTTCAGTTGCCGACCAAAGATGTCACAGTATTTATAACAAAATTGAGTCACTCTCTCTCTGCCCATATCCGCTATATGATTATCTCCTCCCTTTCCAGTAGCTGTGGTTGCCTTTCACCCTGTCTTCTTCAGACGAGGGGTCCTGAGGTTATCTGAAGTTTTATCCACCTTGCGTGACATGAACTGCAACCTGCTCTGGCTAAAAGCCGTGAAAAAGAAGGTCCCCAACCTGTGCTGTTCCCTCCTTCCGCATATTTACATCTTCCCAGAATTTGCTCAGTTGTCTTCGCTCACCTGTGTGCATGTGTGTATTTTCTTCAGAGTTTATAGATACTCTCTATAGGATAGTCAGTTTGGTAAGAGCTGTCTCAAGCACATCAGAAGTGGACTGCTAACATTTTGTCATCATGATTGTTTATATACATGGGAAGTCTGATAAGATATAATGTTAATTTTTCTCTTACTTCTGCAATCCATAGACTTTAGTCCATTGAGTCACAAATACTGATTTGGGCTGGGATGGAGCGGGTGGCCACAGAATCACTAGGGGATGTTCCGTTAAGATCCATGAATTTTATAGCTCTAGGTGTACTCTATTAGAGCCTCTTCAGATATGACCCCCCATATGGTTAATTTTAAAAGTTCTTCAGGTGATTCTAAAACCCTGATCACTTTCTAGAACCATGTAAATCAGTTCTTACTCTGCAGTTTTCTTGGATTCATTCTATAGCAAAAATGTGTCATGGGTTTAGAAATGCAGAAATGTGAAAATAAGTCATTCTTGACAACAGGAAGAGTACAATAGAAGAAACAGGCAGATAAGTGAGGTGCATGTAATTACAGCTGCATTACTGGATTATAGCATGCTTGTTTGGAAATTAATCTGGGGCTAGATTATGCTGGGTTTGAGAGGTCAAACTAAGGATACCAGGGCCCATTCTCTAGGTAATAGAAAATTAATTAAGGGTTTTGAAATAAAGAGTGACATGTTTAGTGCTGCCCTTAAAAATGACTAATCTATTAGCCTATATCATTGACTGACATTAAGAGACTAGAAGTGAGAAGACTCTGGGCAATATTCTAGAAGAGAGTAATTGAGGGCTTGAATTAGGGATTGGTCACTGGAATGTAAAGGTTGTGATAGATGTGAAAGCTAATAAGGCAAAATGATCAATAGATGAGAGAGGCAATGTCAAGGGTAGAACTGAGGTTTTAATGCAAATGATTATGAGACTATGCTGCCATTATAGCAACTGGGGACAGAGAAGGAAAAACTGCTTGGGGGGAAATTTAATTGGGGTTAAAATTATGTGAGGTGCTGGTGGTACTTCCAGTTGATGATAAAGCAAACTAGTCTAAGTTCATTAATGCAAATCTACAGTCCGTCAGGCACACGACTTTCTATTTTTAATAGTAAAATTCCATAATTGAGATTTTTTCATTTAATCCAGAATACCCTGTGGATATAATGAATTAATATGCCAATTTATACATTATGCATTTAATATGTAGTATTTCACTTCATAATAATAATTTGACCTTTCAAACAGTTTTCAAAACTTTATTTAAAGCATTTAAAAAACTAGTCAAGAAATTTAATGTACTTGCTAGTACAAAATTCTAACTCTATCCTCTGCTTTTTTGTGTGTGACTAATTCTGATATTATGATTTAACTTTAACACTATAATCCCCATTATTCTTAATATGTATTTTAAAATAATTTCCATGAAACTATGTGCATACAGGAAAATATACATATTTTAAGTGTAGACCTAGAGGAATTTTCACAAGGGCTTCCTTGTCTTCCTTCCATGTCACTACCTATGCCCTCCAAAGGAAACTACTACTTTCACTATTGATTAGTTTTTCCTGAATGGTATCAAACAGTATATGCAATTTTGCATCTGGTTTCTTTCACTTAAATTATGTGGGTGCTGTTGTTCAATTCTGTTGCGTTAGAACTAGTCATTACTGTTTTAGTGTTGTGTAAAATTCCACTTAATCTTGATAGACATTTGCATTGTTTCTGGCTTGTGGCTATTAAAATAATTCTGTTTAGAGCACAT
Source organism: Cabassous unicinctus (assembly GCA_029593785.1). Classification (NCBI taxonomy): domain Eukaryota; kingdom Metazoa; phylum Chordata; class Mammalia; order Cingulata; family Chlamyphoridae; genus Cabassous; species Cabassous unicinctus. The sequence continues at coordinate 18,139 of JAQZBX010007813.1, read as the reverse complement.
TTATGCAAACTTTCCAGTCAACATATGGATGCATTTTTATTGGGTCTGTATTTAGATTTGTATTTTGGACCATACGGTATGTATATGTCTGTCTTTAGTAGATGGTGACAAACAGTTTCCAAAGTGGCGATATTGTCCTCATCCTTGCTAGTGCTTTGTCTTTTCAGTCTTTTTAATTTCACCCCTCCCAATATATATGTAATTGTTAATCATTGTGGATTTTATTTACATTTTTCTGTTGATTAATCAGGTTGAGAACCTTCTCGTGTGTTTATTGACCGTGAGTTACCCTCTTTTCAGAAGAGGTTGTGAAATTATCTTGGCTAGTTTTCTACTGGTTCTCTTTTACTTATTGATTAGTATGAATGGTTCATATATTCTGATATGAGCCTTTTATTAATTATATTTGTGATTACTCTTTAAGAAAATGCTGCCTATTTCAGTGGCATGAATATATTCTCTTATGTTAAATTCTAGAAGCTTTATACAGACCCTTCATATTATTTATTCCCTTGATTCTTTTATACTTTATATTTATATTGTGGTTTATGATGTGAGATAGGTGGTCACGTTTAATTATTTTCCACATAGATTGACTGAGCACATATCCTTATACAATGAACAAACTCAATTTATTGAAAAGCCTATTCTCTTCCAACTGTTCTGCAGTGGTACATTTGTCATTAAACAAGTCTCTGTATGCATAATTCTGAATCTTGACTATTGCTTTCCATTCGTCTCTGTTTATTTGCTTGCTTCAATACAATACTCTCTTACCTACTCTAAATCTTGATATCTGGCTATGTAAGTCTTCACCTCTGGCCTTTTGAAGTTGTCTTGGCTCTTCTTGGCCACTTGCATTTTCATATAAACTTTAGAAAAAAACTTGGTTTAAAAAACAAATTTGCTGGATTTTGTTTGGGAGTGCATGAAATGTATGTATCAATTTTAGAAAAAAGAAATATTTACAATATTAAGTCCTCCTATCCATGGGCAAACCATAACTCTTCATCACCTTAGCTGTTCTTTACTTTCTTTTGATAATTTTGTATAATTTCTTTATTAGAGTTATGCCTACATAGTTCATGTTTTTGATACTATTGTAAATTGTATTGTTAAAATAGTTTTCTAATTATTTGTTGCCTTTAAGTGGAAATATAATTGATGTTCTGTTGAATCTTTAGCCAGCAAAATTACTAAAATTATTTATTAAGTCTGAAAATTATCAGGTTTTTTGTTTTATGAATATAATATGTTGTCTTTAAAGCAAGTCTTAATTCTTACTTTGATATTTTTATAATTTTAATTCTCTCTCTCTCTCTTTTTGTGTGTGGCTTATTTCTCTTGCTAGGATCCTGAGGAAAATGCTGAACAGAAATGGTGATTATGGACATTTTAGTCTACAACCCCCGTAAGTTCATGGAGAAATCTTTCACTATTTCACTGTTAAATATGATGTTTTGATGTAAGGTGTTTCTAGATAGTTTCAGGAAGTCTTCTCCTAGGATCTTAAGAGATTTTGTCATGAAAGCATCTATAAAGATGATCATGTATTTTGAGCCTTTATTCTGTTAATGTGATGAGATCACAGATTTATTTTCAGATATTAAAACCAATGCTGCATTCTTGGAATTAATCAAACTTGCATATATTTCTGGATTCTTTTGATAATGTCTTATGTAGGATTTATTACATCTATGTTCATCAGTGCAATAGACCTTGTAAGTTTCCTTTCTTTTACCATTTCTGTCAGACTTTGGTATCATAGTTATGCTGGTTGCATAAAATGAGATGTGAAGTTTTCTCTCTGGAAGAGTTTTTATAAGATTGATGTTAATTCTTAAGTATTTGGAAGAGAATTCAATTAAGAAGCCATCTGGGCCTAGAGTTTTTTCTATTGGAAGATTTTTATTAGAGCTGCAATTTTTTAACAGGTATAGGCATATTCAGAATGTCTATTCTGGTGTTAGTTTTAGTTGTGTTTCACCATTAATCTATTCATTTTAAATTTACATATTTATTGACATAAAGTTCATCTCTTCTTACATCTTTTGTATTTTTCATTCTTGACATTGTTTTATTGTTTGTTTAGATTCTCTCTCTAAATATATCACTTCTGTCCTCTCCTTTCCTCTTCGTCTCTTTCTTTTTCTCTTTTTCTCTAGTCTTCCTGTGGAGTTTACAATTTTATTAGTCTTTTCAAACTTCTTGACTTTTACATTTTTCCTTAATTTGTCCTACTTTTTGTATTTCCTTAATTGCTGATCTTATATTTACTATTCCCTTATTTTTACTTTCATTGAGTAACTTACTTAAATCGTGGATTATAAGCATTTATTCTTTTTCTGAAATATGCCTTCAAGGCTATAAATTTCCAGCCTAGCATATCTTTAAATGTGTCCCAGAAGATTCTATGTGATTTATTTTATTATCTTTCTATTCAACCTATTTTAAATTTTCATTGCAACACTAACTTTGACTGAAACACAGGGGAATTTTCTAGTTATATTTTTGTTATTCAGAAAATACACATGGAATTATTTCAATCCTTGGATATTTCTTGAAGCTTGCTTTGAGGCACACTGTATTATTAGGAAGTCTTCTCTTAGGAAGACTTTGGGAGAAATGTGTATCCTCCTGTTACTGAAGACAGTGCTTTATATATAGAGAGAGACGGGATAAAAAAAAATTGTTTGCTTTTGAACACTTCTCTATCCTTACTGATATTGACCTTTTGTTTTATTGGGTATTGAGGGCAATGTGTTAAAATCTACTTTGCTTATGGAATTTATATACTGTTTTATGAGGTACCTAAATCTTCCTGATGAAAGTATTATTTAATCACAATGAAGTATCTTATTTTTCTCTAATGACTTTCCTGCCTTGAAGTCTATTTTTTCTTCTATTAATGTAGACATACATATAGTTTGGGGCAATGTTTAATTATATATATATTTTTTTCATCTGTTTACTGTGAAAACTTCTCTATCCTTGTATTTAAAGACTATCTTTTTATTGGCCTTTGTTTTATTTTAACCAGTCTGATAAACTTTCTTTTAGGCAGGGCCCAGTCCATTTACATTGTTGATTTACTTCTATATTTGAGATTATACCTAATATTTTTGTACACAGAATACTTTTAGCACTTCAAAACTTTGCCTGCTGGTGACAATTTTCTCTCGGTTTTGTTTATCTGGAACTCTCTTCATTTCACTTTGGTTTTGAAGTATATTTTCTCCTAAGTATAGATATCTAGTTTGAAATGATTTTCTTTCAGCACTTTGATGATGCCATTCCATTGTTTTCTGGCTTCCATCCTTTCTTTTCAAGCGTTAACTAACCATCAGCCGTATTGCTGTTCCTTTGAGAGTAATGTGTCTTTTTCCTCTAGCTGATTTAGGATTTATGCCTTGGTGGATGTTAAATTTTCTGGTTCCCTAAAAATGTGGAAAGATCTTTTAGTCTTCTTGAAGGTTCTGTAGCTGAGACAGCTGATGTTGTCAAGGCTTTTCCGGTCAGTGTTAGACCTGACTGCATCGTGTGCTGGATTGCACATGTGTGTCTGATGTTTTTTTTTTCCTGGAAGACTGCTCTACCTGTTCATACGGTGGTGCTAAAAATTCTTAGGAATTATAAAGCCCCCAGAGCAATTGTAAATTAATGTATGGCAGCTGTAGATGTATAAATATAACAGCTCCCCAATCCTCAGGTGAAATAATTCTGAAGCATTTGTTTTACACACTGTTTTTTGTTTTTTGTTTTTCCCTAAGTTTTCTCCAAAGGATTGGCTAGATTAATAATAGATCCTTTATTATCTGCCTTCCCTTCCTGGAATTGCTTCCTCCTTGTTAGGGTTCCTTTCACCTCCCAAATAAACCACCATGCTGAAATCCTTACTGCAGGGTCTAAGATACCCTAATCCCAGAAGACTAGAAAAGGCCCTGATCATGCCCCTGCTGGTGAGGGGAATATGGCGGTCAGGTGAAAAAGGGCCTTCAAGTCTATCCGACACTGCTTCCAATTGTTTCACTAGGGCACCCTCATGAAGTCTGTGGTCCCTCATTACATAATCTAGATAAATATACTTATCATTTGACAGAATACTCACACTGGTTTTCTAACTTATGGAGTACAAACCAAAAAGTTAGGGGACAACCAATGGAAGCCCCTGAAATTGCTCCCCAGTCAAGATAGTAAATGAGAAGCCACAATGCCTCCTGAGAGAAATGATAGAGTCAGTTGCCATCCCACAGACTTACAGGATGCAAGAGTGGCAGTCCCTGTCATATGTCCATTCAATTAGCCAGGCTGGCTCCTGGAAATACCAGATATGTCATAATGTTGGAAGACCACCATAAATTTAATCAATCACTATTGCAGGGAAGCAGGTGTGGCTCAATGGATAGAGCTCCTGTTTACCATATGGGAGGCCCCGGGTTCGCTTCCCGGGGCCTCCTTGTGAGAGCAGGCCGGCCCGCGCGGCGCGGTGGGCTGATGCAGCGGTACCTCACAGCAAGGGGAAGATAAGCAGACATGGAAGAAACACACAGCAAATGGACACAGTAAAACACAAGCAGCAAGGGGGGGATAAATAAATAAATAAATCTTAAAAAAAAAAAAAAATCACTATTGCATCCATGAAATTGTCAAGACAGTGTAAAGGCAAATAAAACCTGCGTATTATTTTGAAAATAGTGATGACTCTCCAGAACCACTGAAAGTACCATGAAAACCCCCAGGTATCCAAGAACCAAGTGTGGTAGTATGAAGGATCAGTTTTACCATCATTCCCTATGACCCACTTGAGAAATATGTGCTTCAGTTCCCAGGAGAGAGATTCCTCGTCAGGCTATACAGCATGGTTTCCATAAAACCTGCCTGTATGACTCCCACTAGTAATTCTGGCCTCTCATGCAGAAGTACAGAAGGCATTTTGGAAAGTTACTATACTGACAATAGAACTTGATCATTATTTTCATGAGCTTATGAGCTGCTGCTGCAGCAGCAGAGAGGGCAGAGAGGTTCACTTAATCTTTCTATAGCTGACAATTAACCATAAATGGGTAATGGTAGAAAGCGTGGCTTGACAAAATATGATAACCAGGAGTTCAGAGTTCTCAAGGATAAAGAGATGAATTATCCCAGATCATCAGAAAAGCTTGCCAAGTATGAGAGGAATCTTGATTAAATGGTAGAAGAGATAGATGGTGATTATCAGTTGCAACTTTTGGATAACCTGCAATGAAGCACATCCCTTGCTCCACTACACCTCCTGTTGTATGTGCATTTAAAAAAAAATTATGACCTTCAAGAACTGGTAACAGAGTTGAGTAAACTTAACGTGGGGTGTGAGTTGCCCTGAGCATTACAAGGGTTGGGCTGTAGCAGATACTGTGAGCACCCTCTCTTATACCCCAGACCTTACCAGTGCGCTCTAGAAAACTTGCAGCTGCCAGTATCTGTCTTCGTCCCTGATGACTTCTTCTGCAAGACTACTCTGCCTGTATCCAAGGCAAACTAGAAGTGGTGAGGAATTAATGAACACCCTCAGGAACATCCTTCTACCACGCCCTGGTAGGAGAGGTTGTGTAAATACTCGGGCCCCTCAACCATTGGGTGGGATGTATCCCAGGTTTGCCATTTCCCAGAGTTATGCCACCATAAGCTTCAGCTGTCTTCTGTAGTGTCTTGCTTAATAGTGTACCCCTAAATGGCACTATCTCCCTTCCCTAAAATCATTTCCCACTTCCCTCTTCATGTTCCTTGTGTTTCCCAAATGAACTATGTTCAAAACTTTATTTTAGGGTCTGCTTCTGGGGAAACTCAAACTAAGATTTGTAGCCACCATGTTTGCCTATGTTTTTCAGCCTCTTGGCCATTGTTGGGAATTAGTAAATGCCTTATGTTTAAGGGAACTTCTAAAAATCAGACTCAATTATCTGTGCTTCTCTCATGTGTTCTTGACCCTTTAAGTCCTTACTGATTTGGTACTTCTCTGAAGCCTTCAAACAGACTTTTAAATATATATCTAGATACTATAGTTGTTCTCAGTGGGAGAGTTGGTCCACTATAACTGGTAGCAGAAATCAATTTCATTCATGAATCCATATGTGAATTAAAGAAACTTTAATGAGAATGAAAAACAATTACTGTCGTCTTCCATGATATTTTGAAAATTTGAGAAAGATTTTTAAAAAATGTAACATCCAATTTTACCAAGCCAAGCTCAAGGTGTTCTTACATTATAAATCTTTCAATCACCTTTGATGCTTTGCTTTCTGCCAGTTCCACATTTTTCAGGTAGTTTCTTTGTTCTTATTTTGTTCTTTATGACAAAGAATTAGAAACTTTTAGATTTGCTAGTGTTTTCATGACATGTTCAGGGAGTAATTATCTGGCTTTCAATGATTATTCATTCATTCCTCTGGGGGTAAGAGAACAAGTGAAAAACATTCACTTCATTTCTCTTCATTTCTCTTCATTTTCTAACCAGTAAATATATTTCAAGAAGGGCATGATTTTATATTTGAATGGAGAGAGAGAGAGGTATTAAAGGAGTGAAAAAGTACTTGTTTGAAGAGTTCCCCTTTAAGACTCATTCTGTAGATTAATAGAGTGCTCACCAGTCTCCAGGGTTAGCAACTCAATAATCTCATGAAAATTAAATTTACATAAAAATGTGGGGAAAAATGAATCACCTTTCAATCTTTGTTGGTAGCAGGTCAAAAAGCCACATCCCCATTGAATTTGGAGCTCGGTTTTACAGGGACTTTTTACTGTGCTTTGTTTTCTTGAGGCTCCCGCATGGACCAATTGACTTCTTCACAGTGTTCAGTTCCATACATTCTGGGAGCTGTACCCATGTGCTGAGCCGTAGATATCACACGCCGCGTGACTTGTCGTTTGGTGAATGCAGTGAAGTTTGATTGCTCCCCGAAGGGTGACACATTCTGCCTTAATAGATTGTCTCTGTAATTAGGAATTGGGCATAGCATCAGGATCATCTCTGCAGAGTAGGCCAGAGAATTTTCTGGTTAGGAGTGTCCTCTACCATCTGCTTGTATGTTTGAGAGAAATAAGGGGAAGGGACTGCAACTCATGTCTTACTTATCACAAAGATAAGTCATAGTCTGAGTATATATCCCATAATATCAAAACAAATGACTAGAAAAATTATGCTCAAAATTTACCATCATGCCAGTTAAATATAAGAAAAGTTTTCTCTATTCTGTCTGAGTAAACTGTAATTTGAAGATATAGCGTTCATTCTCCTGCTCCATGAGGTGCCACTGTGAAACCAAGGGAGATATATTCTCCTCACCTCTTAGTGCTATGAAAATAGTTCCTTACTCCTCTGAAGGTAAACATCTAAAATGATATCAGATCAAAATCTAATTTGTGGAACAGGGCAAAGGAAGCTAGCCTGTTGTCTTAAATTCCATGTTCCCCTATTTAATTTAGTATTTTTGTAAAAATCCACCCTAATCCCGGCATTAGTACTTTTGCTCCAAATTCATAATTCCTTGAGGAAAGAGAAGAGGTACAACAATTTTGATTTTAGTTCTTGCCCACCACTGAATTATATGTGCTCAGTTGACAGCACAACTTGAACCAGAGTTTGTATAAAATGCTCTGAGATGTGGCAATGTTCCTCTCCAATTTTTTTCTTGATGGTGGTGATGATGGTGGGTGGCCATCCAGTGGCACCTAGTATAGAGGTATCCAAAGAACTTCTTTGATCTGGGCAGGATAGTTTCTTTTTTTTTCCATGTAGGAAACATACGATTTAGTAGTATTCCATTTATGTACTACTTTCACTCATCAGATTTACTTTCTAAAAATCACATGGAATTTTGATATATTTTTATCATTCATTCAAAATATTTAGAAAACTTATATGTTAGGAATATTAGTAAGTGGTTGATTTAAAAAGATGAAAAGACAAATGACTTGCTTTCAAAGAACTGACTGAACACTGGTAATTTCAACTTCTAAGTCACATGCACATTCCATTAATTTGCATTTGCAAAAATAGGTGCCAGGTATAGGGTCAGATGTTTGTGATGTAAACAGATATGCTACATGTTTATGACTCTATTTATGAATACTGTGTTAAAAACTAAAATAATTTATATAATACTCAGAATATATATTTGAAAAGCACACCAGAGGAAGAAAAAACCCTAACGTGCACTATCCTGAGATCAAGATGAATTTTTGTTATTTTTATACAATATGGACCTGGAAGCAAAAGTCAAAGTAGCATATGCTACTATCATTCCACATAGAAACCCTCTCCCTCTGCTAATATTCTCTGAATGCTTACCAGGTGCTCTGAACACGTTATTGCTTTAAAATTACACAACCACTTATGGTGCTGCTCGTAATATTCCAAGGAAACCGAGACTGTGGGCCTCTAAGGCGGTATGGCTGGTATATGGCAGAGCCTTCAGTTAACCTCGGCACCTCGAATCCTCTCAATGTATTGAGAGTATTTGGAGTTCGTGTGATGGTTTTCTTTTCAGTTCACGTGCGATAGGTTTATGAAGAGTTGTGGTCGAGACACATAATCTCACTTGCCCCCCAGGCCCTTCAAAGTGCTTAGTGCATTTTGGGTGGGAAGGCACCCCCACTCAAACTGCATTAGGTTCCTGCCTGCTTCTTATTTACGCAAGGGAAAGTGAAATAAGAACACGAGATGTCTTTCGAAATGCATGAGTCTTCGGGCGTTTATGGGATAAGAGAAGAGTACTTTAATACTCTCATCTAGAGCTAGCCACCTATTTTCTGTGAGCAACGCATGCAGGCATCAGTAAGATTTGGGGTGGCTCTGAGTTTTCCTAATGGACCCAAAGCAATGGAGAGGAGAGGGGGAAGTGACACCTGAGCAAAAGAAAGGGAGGGAGGGGAGAGGCCACGTGGCAGGCAGAGGGAGATTGGAGAGAATGGTGAAGAAACAGATGCAGATGGAGAGGAGGGGCTCTGGGAGAGCCTTGTGCCCTGGGGTCTCTCGGGCACCTGGGCTGTCAATTACCTGCCCCTGCTCTGGTGAGGAGGGAGACAATTCATTGCTTGCTCCTTTTCTTTTACTTTCACATCTCTCTCTGGGGTTGGGAGAGGTGAGCAATTTGTTGCAAATGCATGATGAATTTCATTAAGTATTCACAACTGCTGTTAAAATCACTGGAGATCTGCAAAATAGAAACCCAACATGCTCTGAACAGGTTTGACACACAGAGCAAAGATGTGAAATTTGCCAGAAATTAAAAGCTGTGCTGGTAAATTCAGGCCCTTGGTAAAATTTTTTTTTGAACAGCACATAATTTTATTGAACTAACGACAGTTACATGTTTTATTAATGTCCTTTTTAGACAGGCTTTATAACATGATCTCATCATAAAATCCTGGAAGGTAATGGATTTATCATTCAATGAGTTAATGCAATAGAAAGTGCTTTATAGCCTGGAAAGTACTAAATAAATATTAACTGTTGCAATAATAATCCAGATGACATTTTATTTTATACGTTAAAAAATTTGTAAATACTGTTTTTATATTAAAATTGTTTCAGACTTACAGAAAATTTGTGAAGATGTTATAGAGAGTTCCTAAATACACCACACCCAGTTTCCCCTATTATTAGCATCATACATTAGTATGGTGCACTTGTCACAATTAATGGACCGATATTGATACATTATTATTAACTCAAGTCCGTGCTTTACTCAGATTTCCTTAGTTTTTATTTAGTGTCCTTTTTCTGTTCTAGGATCCTATCCAGGATACCACCTCATATTCAGTCATGTCTCCTTAGGGCCTCTTAGCTGAGACAGTATCTCAGACTTTCCTTGTTTTTGGTGATTTTGACATTTTTGAGGAGTACAGAAATCCTTGGAAAAATAGCCAATTCTAGGACTGAAACAGGATATATACAAGATGAGGCCAGGCCAATGGGGAGGCTGGAGCAAAGATTGCTCTTTAGAAGAGTTCGACACAAGGCAGCATGGACAAGTTCTAGTATCCCCACTGAGCCTAGTCATTGGTGGGCAGCAGCTTGGGGAAAGTGTGGTTTTGGCATAAACACTGTGGTGGAGCCAAAGGAGCAGCAGCTGGAGACTGTGTGCCAATGGGGCAGCTCAATGCAGATTGTGACTGGAGATCCAACCCGTGCACTTCCATGGTCACCACAATACACTATCCTTGAATTGGTTCTAACACTTAAAATCTTTAATAAAAAAGTCCATCCCAGACATTCATATGTATCTACAGGTAAAATCCTATGATTTCTGGAATATTCCAGACTCCTCCAAAAAGAGGGGGTAGATGATAAAGAATGGAAAATTGCTAACTGTGGAATCTGTTATGAGTCCATGAGAGTTCATTATCCTCTTCTCTCTACTATAGTATATGGTTGAAAGTTGACATAATAGTTTTAAAATGTAACCAACTCATTATTATTAATTATTGATGAGACTACTAAGTATAGCATGCCAGGATCTGTATGGATTTTAAAATGTTAAATTTAGAAAACCACAATAATAATAATGGCTACCCACTGAAAGTCAGGAGTATACAATACACTTTACATGGGCTATTCCACTGGTTATACTACCAGGCCAATAGGTTATTATTATTGACCCTAATTTACACAGTTAGTAAATAGCTTAGTTTGGATTTAACAATAGTCTATCCAATTCAAAAGCCAGTATTATTTCCACTAGTCCTTTCTATTATGCCACTACCACCCATAATAATAAGTACTTTTATTGAATATATATATGTGTGACGCATTTTTCTAGATGTGATACATGTGTTGAATCTGATCAAATGCCTTTCATGCATCTATTGATAGGGAAATAAGATTGTTCTACTTTATTCTGTTAATGAGGTAAAGTGATTAATCAAGTCTTAATAGCTTTATTGAGGTAGAAGTGATATACAATAAATTGCTAATATTTAAATTATACAATTTAATGGAATTTGATATAGGTATATACCTGTGAAATCATTACCACAATCAGGATAATGAATATATCTATCATCTCCAAAAGTTTCCTCATGCCCTTTGGTAATCTTTTACTCCTGCCCCACCCCACAGAAAAATCACTGATCTGCTTCATTTACTGTATATTAGTTTGCATTTTCTAGAACAGTGGTTGGCAAGCTATCACCTGTGGGCCAAATCTGTCCTACCATCTGTTGTAAATAAAATTTTATTGGAACACAGTGACACATCCTAACTTTTGTTTTTAATAAACGTAAAAAAGAAGAAAGCATCTTCCTTTAAGATATGAAGAATAAATATCTAACCAAGAATGAAGATTACTGAGTTATTGCTTGGGCTAGACATCACTGGGAACTGACCATAGGGAAATGCTGGGCAAGGCAGTTCCACTGCCTTGTACGATGTCCCTGAGAGCCAGAATAGGGCGAAGAGAAAATGAGTTCCTTCAAACACTGGCAAAGAGATCTCCTTGTACATTTGACCTCTCAAGAAGTATTATAATTTTGACAAATCTATGATACTTTATAGTTAGGCATCAAAATGTTTAGATATTTATGAGAAAATGGAAACAGATTAACTCAGTTCTCCTATGATATTGATACATATTTTCAAAGAATGAGAATATACACTGTTTTAATACGCATGGCAGGAGAGATCTAAAATAAGACAAGTATTAATCTTCTCTGAAAATTATGAAACAAGAAACATATCAAGTATAAAAAGAATCTTTGGAAAAATAAAACACGTTAAAAAAGGAATGAACATACTTATTAACAGATAAAAGTGTGCTTTTTAGGTGTGCATTTCTACCATTTTTACCTCCTTATTTGTTTTATATTATCAGCAGTACATTCTTAATCTTAAAAAAATGAAGTGCCCACCTCAAACCAATACTAACACATGTCCTTATATATTTATGCATAAATATTCTGTGTTAAACAATTAAATACTATTCAGATAAATAGGATATGAAGGGAACTATTTCAGAGCATTTTACAGTGTCACTAACAACCAGAGAAATATGTTTCTTAAATAAGAATTACTTTTAGTTTCCATGTTGTAACAACAATAGCATTACCCAAGCTAAATAATTAATAACTACTCCACAATATCCTGAAATTTGTGGTAAGTATTCCAATATCCCTAAATGTATCATTTTAAAAATATTTTTATCAGGATCCAAATAAGATTCAAAATATTATGAATGGTTTACACATCTCTTAAGTCACTTTAACCTACAAATTCTTTCTCATATGTCTTTTTCCATGCAATTTATTTATGGAAGAAACCAGCAATTTACCCTGCAGAGTTTCCCACAGTCTTGAATTTGAAGACTGAGTTTTGTGGTGATGGTTACTATGATACCCTGTTGTCTATGTTTCTAAAATTGGAAGTTAGATCTACAGGTGTGATCAGATTCAAGTTAGACATTTTGGCATAGATGATTTTGTGTACTTCCATGAGAAGACATGTAATCTCACTCTCTTTCTCTCTCAAGAGAGAGGTTCACAGCCAAATTCAAAATGGTGATATTCTATTTCTACCATTCCCTCTTCATTTATTAGCTGGAATGTTTCTGCAAAGAGAAACTCTCCCTTACCAATTGTTTCATTACTCATAGGTGTGGTTTATACAGGAAAAGCTTGATTTTCTCCTTTATTTACTATGATAAAGAGTTGGTTCCTTAGCATCCTCCAATGGTGACCATACAATTGTATTGTATGATAAAGCAAACGAGCAATTATGTTGATATCATTGAGGAATCAGGAATTTCAGAGAGAAGAAGATTCAGATGAAAGATCACTGACTGGTGGTATATAAATAGATGGTAATAGTCTTAACTTTATTTGAATTGGAATGGTAGTAAAAACTCACGGGATTTTAGCTTTAAAAAATACAGATGTCCTGGCTCTGGCCACTGACAGTGCCTGGAGACAATAACCTATGCCTAAATAAAGATAAACCTTAAAATCTTGTCATAACAGCAGGCAGGACAGCTATAAAAAAAATCAGGGTTACTGGAAAGGATTCAAGAACCAATGTGAATGAGAAACCAATGTGAATGAGATACCAGTGGCCAAATATATAACAAATTGAGCAACAATAAGTATAATAATTGAAACATTTAAAATATATTAAAATATATGAATTTGGAATGATACTAAGATTACATTTTAAGATGAAACAACCATAAATAAGACCTAAGCATTGCCCTGATATCATTTATATCAAATTTTATACTAAATGAATTAGCATTTTTCAGTGCAAAAGCCATTTTGAAATATATCATTGGATGCCTTTTTCTCAAGATATCTGGTTGATAAACAATGGAGTTGAAATTGATACTGATATTTTATTCACATATAACATCTAGTCATAATTATTCTAGTCCATTCAAAATTACACTGCAAGAGAACCAGCAAGATGGAGGCAGAGTAAAGAGCTCCCAGAATCAGCTCCTGCTACAGGGCAGTTGGTGATCTCCTAGAGCTATCTAGAGCACTTGTTTGGGGGCTCCAGGAGACCAGAAGTGCATCCTGCAACATCCTTGAAAGAATGGAAGGAGGAGACTGCCCATCTGCAGAGAAGATTCGTGAGTAGAGCCCTCGACACCCCAGAGGCTGGTGCCCATCCTCTACTGGCGGCACAAGCCACCTCGGGAGCTGTTCCGTGGCTGCAATTGGAAGCTCCACTTCCCAAAAATGGGGGAGGAAGAGACGGTTGGGCACTAACTTCAGCTACTGATGAGTAAATTCAGAGAGCTAAAGTATAGTCCTAAGAACAGCTAAAGTTTGAACCTGTCCAAGTCAGAAAGAGGCCGGTGGCCGCCATCTTAACTCCACACCTGACATGAGGGGAAGCGGGGCAGACTGAAAATCAGGTGCTGGTAGGGACGGGCTTCTTTCCATCTATAACAGATTGCCACTCTAGCCTAAGCCCCAGGCCCACCTCGGGCAGGGAGGAAGCTTGGGGAAGCTGTGCCGGCCTCTCCGGGAAATTACAGGCCATGCCACAGAGGCTGGTGATCATCCTACTTTGGCAGCACAAGCCACCCCAGGAGCTATTCTGTGGCAGGAATTGTAATCTCCATTTCCCCAAAACGGGAGGAAGAGACAGTTGGCCACCAATTTCAGCTACTGATTAGTAAATTAGGCTTGCTAAAGTATACAACCCTAAGAATAGCTAAAGTTTGAGCCTGTTCAAGTCAGAAAGAGGCCAGTAGCTGACATTTTGACTCCACCCCCAGCATGAGGGGAAGCCGGGCTGACTGAAAATCACAGTGACGGTAGAGACAGGTTTCTTTTACCCAGATTGGCCCTAGCCTAGGCTTCAGCCCCACCCTAGCAGGGAGGAAGCTGACAGACCCTGCACCAGCCTATCCAGGTAACTGCAGGTACATTTACCTGGTGCAGACTGAATAATTGGAATTCTACTGGGGCAACTACTGTGGACATCTTGGACCTGCACTGCATAGATTGCTGTCCACACCTGCAGCTCTATCCCTGCCTCAGGCAGGGGAGAAAGGGACATGAAGCTTCATCAGTCTCTCTGGGCAACTACAGTCTAGGCCTGCATGAGGTGGATTATTCCACACAGCTGTGGCTCTGTCCCTACCCCTTGCAAAGGAGAAAGTTGGGAGAAGCTTCATTGGTCCTTGGGACAATGAGGGTAGCTTGAGCCTCCACAGCTTATAGCACCAACTTCATCCTTTGTGTCTACTACACAACCAGCAAGGGAGAGAGGGCAGAAAGCCCTAAACTAAAGAGAAAAATTGCACCCAGAATAAATACTCTATTAAGCTAGATGTCAAGACTCCAACAAAAAAAAATTACAATCCACACCAAGAAACAGGAAGATATGGCCCAGTTAAAGAAACAAGATAAGCCTCCAGATGACATAAAGGAGTTGAGACAACTAATCACAGATGTTCAAACAAATCTCCTTAATAAATCCAATGAGATGGCTAAAGAAATTAAGGATATTAAGAAGACATTAGATGAGCACAAAGAAGAATTTGAAAGCATACATAGAAAAATAGCAGATCTTATGGGAATGAAAGGTGCAATAAATGAAATAAAAAATACACTGTAATCATATAATAGCAGATTTGAGGAGGCAGAAGAAGGGATTGGTGAGCTTGAAGAAATGGCCTCTAAAAGTGAACATACATAAGAACAGATGAAGAAAAGATTGGAAAAACTTGAACAAGGTCTCAGGGAACTAAAGGACAGCAAGTGTCGTGCAAACATATGTGTCATGAGTGTCCCAGGAAGAGAAGAGAAGGGAAAAGAGGCAGAAGGAATATTTGAAGAAATAATGGTAGAAAGTTTCCCAACCCTATTGAAGGACATAGATATCCATGTCCAAGAAGCACGACGTACTCCCACCCAAAAAAATCTCAATAGACCAACTCTGAGACACATACTAATCAGAAGGTCAAATGCCAAAGACAAAGAATTCTGAGAGCAGCAAGAGAAAAGCAATGCATAACATACAAGAGATACCCAATAAGATTAAATGCTGATTTCTCACCAGAAACCATGGAGGCAAGAAGACAGTGGTATGATATATTTAAGATACTGCAAGAGAAAAACTTCCAGCCAAGAATCTTATATCTGGCAAGATTGTCTTTCAAAAATGAGGGCGAGTTAGAATATTTACAGATAAACAGAAACTGAGAGAGTTTCTAATCAAGAGATCTGCTCTGTAGGAAATACTAAAGGGTGTGCTACAGCCTGAAAAGAAAAGATAGGAGAGAGAGGCCTGGAAGAGAGCCTAGAAATGAAGATTATATCAATAAGAGTAACTAAAAGTGTCAAAAGAATGGTGAAAATAAAATATGACAGATAAAACCCAAATATTCAGGAATAAACTTAACCAATGATGTAAAGCATTTGTATTCAGAAAACTATAATTCATAGTTAAAAGAAATTTAATAAAGGCCTAAATAATTGGAATAACATTCCATGCTCATGGATTGAAAGACTAAATATCATTAAGATGTCAATTCTACTCAAATTGATATACAGATTCAATGCAATCCCGATAAAAATTCCACCAGCATTTTTTAGATAAATGGAAAACATGATTATCAGGTAAGGGGTTCCTGAACAGACAGAAACATCTTAAAAAGGAAAAGCAAAGTTGGAAGACTCTCATTTCCGGACTTTACATCGTATTACCTAGCTACAGTGGTAAAAACAGCATGGTACTGGCATAAAGACAGACACATAGACCAACTGAACTGAATTGATGGTTAAAAAACTGATCTTCACATCTATGGTCAAGTGATTTTTGACTAGCCTGTCAAACCCACCCAGCTCAGGCAGAACAGTCCATTCAACAAATGGTGCTGAGAAAATTGGATATCCATAGCAAAAGAAGGAAAGAGGACCCGTATTTCACACCCTATATAAAAATTAATTCAAAATGAATCAAAAACCTAGATATAAAAGCAAGAACCATAAAGCTTCTGGAAGAATATGTAGGAAAATATCTTCAAGACCTGGTGGTAGGTGGTGGATTCTTAAAGGAGATGAGAAGAGGACTGAAATGGACTACTGATATTTAATATATGTAGACATTTTTATTAGCTTTACTGTAAAAGTGTGGAAATGTACAGAGTTGATGGTAACACATAGTGAGTAACAGCTGGTTTATTAATGGGAATGTGGCTGAAAATGGTATTCTAGGGAAGTAAATGCCAATTGACAGAAAGCTAGAGAATAACCTAGGGACTAAATAGCATAGTAAACCCAGAGGTGGATGAGAATAGTGACTGATGGTACAAATGCAAGAGTGTCCCTTGTGAGCTACAGCAGGTGTACATCACTATTGCAGGGTGGTGGGAATGTGGAGAAGCATGGGAAAAATACAACTGGAGTGACCTATGGAGTGTGGTTAACAGTAATACTGTAATATTCTTGCATCTATGCCAAAGATGTCCTGTGTTGATAATGGGGGAGTATGGATAATGTGTGCCAAATATATGCTGTGGACCTGGAAATAATTGGATGATATTATCTCATAATCTGTAACAAATATTCCACCACAGGGTAGTGTGTTAATAGAAGGGTGTTGTTTGGGAATTCTGCACCTGTGCATGATTGCTTTGTAAGTTTACAACTTCTGTCATAAAAATATATTTAAAAAATAATGACAGGGCGAGTTGGGGGAAAAATACACCAAATGTAAGATAAGGACTATAATTAATACTAAGATTTTGACAATATTCTTTCATAATTTGTTACAACTGTCTCATGACAATGCTAGGTGTTGGTGAAGGGTTGCTGTATGGGAACCCTGTATGATGTTATGAATGTTTGCTTTGTAAGTTCACAACTTTTACTATACACTTATTGTTTATGTATGTTCATGTATAAATGATATAAATAATAATAATAGGGTGGGTTGGGGGAAAATACTTTGGTTAGTAGTAATATTTTGAGGATGCTCTTTAATCATTAGTTAAAAATATTTCACAGCAATGTAAGGTATTAGTGGTAGGGTGAGGTATGGGACCCCTGTATGATGTTTTGAATGTTTGTTTTCTAAGTTCACAACTATTACGATACACTTATTGCTTATGTATGTTCATGTATGAGTGATATACTTCAATAAATTAAAAAAAATAAATTTAAAAATATTACACTGCAAGAAACATTCAAACTACCAAAAAAGCCCCACAAACTTGCAGATTCTGGTAGTTCTATTGAATCTACTTTCTCACTGTATTGATAAAGTTGTTTGTCTCTGCCTAACTTGGAATAAATTTAGTTGTTGTATCAACTAGTCAGTGCTGTCCTAAAATTAAGTGAAGCTTCTCTTTCCAGTCTATCCACGTGATAATGTCTGGAAATGGTCTTGAAACCCATAGAAAAAATGTTTTTTGTAGGTAGATGTCTTAGTCAGCCAAAGGAGTGCTAATGTGAAATACCAAAAATGGGTTGGTCTTTATAAAGGGTATTTATTTGGGGTAGGAGTCCACAGTTACCGGGCCATAAAGCATAAGTTTCTTCCCTCACCAAAGTCCATTGTCACGTGTTGGAGCAAGACAGCTGCCGACATTTGCCACGGTTCAGGCTTCTTGAGTTCCTCTCTTCCTGGGGCTGCGTTTCTCTCCAGGCTTAGCTC
>JAQZBX010007812.1:8277-49647 GCA_029593785.1 Cabassous unicinctus | reverse complement strand
CAAAAAGTAACTTCCTAACAGGGAAACCTGTCAGAGGCCACCTCAATCTGCATATTAAAGTGGTGGTGGGGGGAAGATAATCTTGATTCCAATGGTAATATTAGGTTTTCATTAAAAAATGGAGAAAGTAGTTTTTCCTATACTGCTAAAGTAAAATAACTGTTAATTAACATGATCATGGTAAAGGTGTAGAAGTAAAAAATAAAGTACTAAAAACAATTAAGTCCATTTAATATGCATTATAAACTGCATTGGAAGTTTTTAGAAAGTATATAAAAATGAATGTAGACTTCAGTTTTGTCAAACTCTCTTATGCATTCAAACCAGACCTCCAGTACCCTGCATGGTGCCTCTCCATTTGAGTTATTGGCTAGGCTGGTCACTACGACCCCTAAAATAATAGAGGGATCTACCACACCTCTGGACATGGCTCCTGAAGTGGATGTAAAGTACATTGCAGTTTTGGACTACTGTAGCAGCTGGTGATGGCTCAATATGGCCAGATTTACAATAGACATTGCCTCCAGACTGGTTTTGTTTCATAGTGCCGAAGGACACTATGCAACAGGTTGGTGAAACACTGGAGCTGCTCTATAAGGCCAATGGTGCTGCAGCAAGCTGGCTGTGTGAAGGACATACCAAGTGGAGCAATAATTACCAGAATAATATGAATAGAACTTAAACAAACACAGTTGGCATTATGGCCTGCTCCCATGGAGAAACAACATGTATGGTATTGCAAATCTGGAGCTTAGATCTGTAAACTGCAGCTCAAAGATGAACTTGTGCATTGATTAGTGCACTGATTAGTATTAAGTACTGTACCTATATACTTGATGAATATGATAATATCTCTTCTAGTTTAGATCATATGCAGAAGGATATTGAATATTTTAAAAGTCTTTGTAAACTTAATTCATTTTCTAATTAATGAACATGCCTATAAGATAAAAGAATGGCTCTCTTAAGTATTGTCGGTACTTTCCTTGCTATATGCTTATCTTGTTGCCTATATTGTCTTTGTGAGGTCATGTCTAGGACATTGCCTCTCCTCATACCTCTCCTAGCTGTCCTAGGCATAAGCACCACTGTGGGAACTGGGGGTGGCAGTATCCTAGACAGCATTTGAAACTTACAAGACCAAGCCCATCAGCTTTAGTAGGATGCAGCCTCAGGAGGCACCTGGCCTTTCTCATTCCTATGGTCCAGTATGTCATGGCCGGCTCCATTTTTGGGGCCACTTATCACCATTTTCTTTATTCTTTTAGTAGGACAACATATCTTCAAAATACTAACTTAAGTTTATTTCTTCCAGAATTGACACCTTACAGAACAAGGTATTAGTCATGTGGGAATTTCACCCAATTCCAACCATGATGCTGGACCCACCTTCCCTCAATCTCAATAGAATAGCCAGAAAGTTTCACACCTCATCAGGCAGGGAACTTCTGCCCCTAGCCAGCAGGAGACATTTACAGAATTGCCATTGGCTTTCAGCTCTCCCTTAAGAATAAGCATGTGAACTCTCTGAGGGGATTGTTGAGGCAGGTTAGTATAGAAAACAGAGAAGGCAGCTAGTCAGAATAAAACCTGCCAAAGACCTTGTTCACGAGGTCCTGTTTGAAAGTCCCAGACGACTTTGTTATCTACTAATGGAAATGTTGCTTATCTACTGTCAGACCAACATGCTCTGCCCCTTATTGTTAACCATAAACATCTTTCTTTTCACCCGTAGCACCCTAGCCAAAACCTTTCTATAGTGGGCTTCAGCAGCTACCCACAATCAAACCCAATGTTGGTTTTGCACAGACTAACCACTCTTGGGTGCTACTGGCCTTCCTTGGACCATAACTCCTGCAAATTGGACAGCGTGGAACACCTTGTTGGCATGGCAGAATATGACTCATCGACAAGTTTGGAACCAGACCTTCTCATTTAAGACTGAGATTCAGCTGCCATCTTTCAATGAGACTCATAATTATATTTTCTCCCTTGCAAGAGAACAGGTGAATAAGCCTAGGCCTTTATTAGAATATGCTGTATATAATGATTTGGGATGGTTAACGGCTGAGTCTGTCAACATAGATTGCATCACTCCTGTCTGCATGGAACCACAAGAAGGAATCCATGATGTGAGGTGGTTACCCCCTGAGTTGTGTAATTTTACTATCAAGGCTAGATATAGTGTAAAGTGTGCCCCCTGGTGGTTCTACCCATTGGCTGTTTATGTTGCACGTGGAACTGCAATTGTCACTGAAAGACATGTGGATGCAATGCTTGTCCTATGGTCAACGTAGGCCACTACATGAGGGTGGATTGTGGGGACCCAGGGCCCCCTAAGTCCTCACCATGTAGCTTCCTGCATGACCTAGACATACATTAAAGTTTAACAACCTTCCCCAGAGGGAAGAGAATGCATAGATGATATCATAAACTATAATCTTCCCAAAGCAGTAAACATCCTTGGTAAATGTCCTTGCTACGAGCATAGTGAAAACATCACCACACCCCATGTATACACTTCACATGACCTTAGCAGGAAATCTGTTCTCATACCCTATGGAATGCCCTTGTTCTGAAACTCTTTATATACCATTCCTCATTTTCTCATTACTTTGAGGAGTGCTATGTTCATTCATTCTCTGACTGGCTGCCATCAAAGAATCTCTCCTGTTTGTAAGCCCCAATAAAGCTTATGTCTGACTATATGCCAGGTGTGTTCTTTTGCCTCATGGCCTCACCAACTCGTGCCCTTCAGGAGTTGGGTTGTAACAAGGTTTTCCAAATTTATCAGCAATCCTAAAAATATACATGACATTTCCAAGAAGTTGTGAATCTAAAAGAAAAATGAAGAATGTATTTTGATCAACCATATTAGAGGAAAAATGACTTATCTTTCTATTCTCTCCAAAATACTGCAAAATTGTCTCAGGAAAAGATGATCAAAAAGCATGTAGTCAAAATTGTTGGGAAAATTAGAGGTGTGTTGGGCAGTAAATTCATACAAATATTATGCCCTCTTCCTGGATTTTGCAATGTTTGTGGTAATTGTCATTTTAAAAAATGTACAATTAATTGGGATTTTTCTCATTCTAAATAAAAATTCATCGACATACTTAATTTTGTGTTCAGAATTTTGTATTTTTTTTTTTTTAAAGTCTTCCTATATTGCATGAGTTTCAGGTACTAAAGTTGGATCTATCCTTGAGTTTTTGAGAGCGCCTGTTTCCCCACAAACAGGGTTTGCAGCACAATCAATGGACATAGGGACAATTTCTGGGCTATAACCATAGTTCTCATAGATGAATTAAAAAACAACAACATCCATCCCAAAAAACAGAGTATCTACAACTGCAAGCAAGACAGTTTCATCCACCTGCCCCATGGGATCCACTGATTGTGCTGCAAACCCTGTTTCAAGTTGTTTGTTAGCACTTTAACTTTGCTTATGGCATACATTTTTAAATTAAAAATATTTAATTTTTAATATATTTACCAACTGACAGTAACCTTATGAAAACAGTAAAAGTGATATTTAGTAAAGTGTTGAAGCTCAACTATTGTGGGCTCAATTAAATACCTTTAATGTTATATAGGATAAGTGTAATTTAAGAAACACCAAAACCTAGAGACTTTTGGCTCACTCTCTCCAGGTCAGAGAGATGGCTAAATTTTGTTTTCCTGTAGAAATCAAAGATCTAGGTATTTTCTTCCTCTTCCTTTCCCTACAAGGTAGAGATACTCTGTACCTTCTTCTGGAATTGGCAAGAGAATACATTCAACCTATATGAATTACATTTTCATTACTAACAAGTGACTCTGAATGTACAAGCCTAAGCTACCTATGCTGCTGTCCTCCAGGAAAAGTGCCCCTGCCTTTATTCTCCCTGGGCTGAAATGTTTAAAGGTCACTGCCCCAGGCTCCTAGCTCTGTAGGGATTTTCTTTTTTAGGACGCACCAGAGATTGAACACAGGACCTCGTACATGGGAAGCAAGCGCTCAGCCACGGAGCTACACCTACTCCTTCCTGTCTGTATGGATTTTGATGAGTGAGCAATTCTAACCTCATACAAAAGACAAGAGTGTCCCACATTAAGCATTCTGTTCATTCAGCGGCTTCCCCCAGGACAACAAATCTTAGTTGTGCACCTGCCTGGCAGTAAACCTTTTCTAGATATTCAAAGAATAATTAATCCCCATCTCATTGATGCTACAATAGCATTTGGCTCATGTTCTCCCTACAGCACTTAAAATGTATTATAATGTAATATACATTATGAATATTTCTTCTCTGTTAGACTATGAGCTCCTTGTAGGTAGGTATATATTTCATTCATCTTTAAATCCACAGAACCCAGAAGAAACTTTGGCACTTAGTAGTGCCAAAGACATTTTTATGAAATGTACATAAAGTCATAAACATTATTTAAACAGAAGATGAAACAGTACACCAAAACCTATCAAAAAATCTTAATAGAGGCACATTTATAATAAGAAAAATGTGATGCATTGTTTTGGTGATAAGTGAAAGTAGTTTATTCCATTGATAGGCAAAAATAATGTACTGTGGAGCAAATTTTTAAAAATGTATTTCTTATTTTTTTAAAAAAAAGATATTTAAATTCCATACATGTTACATAAATATATAGGGGGTTCCCTTATGCCCTGCTCCCTACACCCGCATTAACAACATCCTTCATTAGGGAGGTACATTCATTACAATTGATGAAAACATTTTGGAGCATTGCCAGTAAGCCTGGATTATAGTTTACATTGTAGTTTACACTCTCTTCTGCACAATTTTGTAGGTTTTGGCAAGATATGTAATGGCCTGTATCTGTCGTTGTAATGTCATTCAGGATGAAAATGCCCCCATATTTCACCTGTTTTACCTTCTCCTTGCCGTCAGAACCTCCAGTGGCCACTGCCTCCACATCAATGATATAATTTCTTTCATTGCTAGTATCACAGTAAGTCTATCATAGAATACCAGTAAGTCTATTTTAGTCCATAGTTCATTTCCCAATCCTGAGGACTCTGGGATGGTGATGCTCACTCCACCTTTAACTGAGAGGGGCTTCAATCCTATGGGGTAGATGGATGGGCCTCTCTTGCTTGCAGTTGTAGACTCTCTCAGTTCCTTGGGATGGTCATTATCCAGCATCATCTCCTTGTTATTTGTCCTGGGTTACTCCAATGAACTGTAGAGTAGGTGTTGTAACTCTGTTGAGATTCAGGGCCCAGCTGGCCCATGGACAGTCCAAATATTTTAGTCTCTTGGACGTATACCTATCAACCCTAGTACTAATTATAGACTCAAATAGAAGGGTCAGAAGAGCCATGTTTAGGGAAACAACAACTGAGTCCAACTCTATCACATAGGGGAGCATAAATTCCAAAGTAGGGCCCACTGGCAAGGCATCAAACTCCTGAGCTCTCTGCCCTGACTATAGTGTCTGGATGTCTCCAGAGCCCTCAGGAGCCACGCTATTTGAGGTAGTATTTACTTTGGCAGTCAATGAGATCCTGCTGAGAGGTGAATAAGTGTAACCTCTGCAATGACCTCCTTAATCACTTTGAAGTCTCTTAGCCATGTAAACTCATTTGTATTTACCTTTTCCCCCTTTTTGTCAAGGTCTTTTTCCAGGCATTGCTAGTTGGTGCTTGGTGTAATCCCTTGGTGCCAGGGAGGCTCATTGCTGAGAGTTGAGTCCCATGCTGGGGGGAAGGTTATGTGGGGCAAATTTTAATCTAAGGTTTCTCAGATCCTACACACTCTTGCCTGAGTGCATGTCCACACTACACTGGAGCTCCAAGGACATTGTCACAGGAATCTGGAAACATTGTTTTGCTTCACTATAAGTGGGTTAAAACATTTACTCCAATATAAGTGCAGTTTTCATTAAGTAAAAACTGCTAACATCTCTAGAGAGGCATGATTTTGGCACTAAAATGATAGTACATTTGCTTTAATAAATAATCATCTGTATAATTATACATAATAAGCATCTTGCACAAAAGCTTCAAAGTCTTTAAACATTTATAGGAAGTGATGCGATCTAGCAGAGGAAAGAAGATCCCTGGGGGACCACCATACCATGTGCTTCTGGCGTCATCCCATCTGTTCATTTGGAGTACAGATCTTCTCAATAAATCATTGTGCTTTGGAAGTGTAAGCTTCTCATTTATTTTTCCACATTTGCAAAGTAGAGCAGGGTTGGGAAAGATAAAATAGTCTAGTATTTGATTGGTTCTAGACATGCACACTGACAGGTATTGTTAATGAAACCAAAATTATTGATTCAATAAAGACAGCAAATAACTCAGGCCCCTTCACTATTCATCCTCATGGAAATCAAGGGCAGATAAACAGTCATTTTTGTGTCTTTAATGACATCTACTCCATTTATCCAATCCACAGCCTTGGATTCACTTATCATTCACTTGGGAAAACAAATTTCACAATGATTGGTTCAAATGCATTTGACCTTTAGTTATGAAACAGATGATTTATTTACTTGAATTGATATAGATGAGTCTAAGAAGTTTCTATTAATTGGAATTTTTTTTTTCAAAGTCAAAAGCCTAGCAATGTTTCTATAGAGACTCTGACAATTTCCACACATAGTTAGTTATGTTAACCCTGTTCTTGATCTAATACCTACTTGAGTATACTACAGGTTAAAAAGATCAACTGAATTTGGTACAAGTTAAAACACCCCAGTATTATCATGGGAAAAATAACTTACAAGGCTTCCATGGCAGATTAAGAAAACCTAGTAGTTATCAGTTGAGTGTCTAGTAGGTATTAGCTGCACATTAAATCCTCAAACAACTTATTGTATGCTCATTTATAAAATTAGCCCAGTTGAGGACTAGAAAGGTTAGACTATTCTTCGAAGGTCAAAAAAGCAGAAAATGGCAGAGCCAGAATGCAAATCCAAGTTGGTCTAACTCCATTTGCATGCCTTTCTACTATGCTGGTTTCATTAAGCTCTACAGGGACTGGTCAAAAAAAAAAATCACTTCCTGGGTTACACACATCTGCTCTGTGAGTATTTTATAAGACACTGCCTCCCCTTACACACAAAACACCTCTGCTTTTCTGTGGCTACAGACATTACCCCTTGCTTGCCCTGGCAGCAAGATCGTGTCACCTGGGGAACAGGATTAGGAACTTCTCTTTTCCTAAGTTTTCACATGCCTTGCCTGTACTCTTACTAGTAACTGATCAGTGAATACCACCTTATACAATTATTCTACTTACATCATCCTTAACCACCTCCTTATTTGCCCTCTCTTTTTCAAAGCTTGCTAGATTCTTTCAAAATAGACAAACAACCGCTCTTCTTTTCTCCTCTATTTTGTATTATTTAATTTGTGACCTCAAAAGTGATCCTCATCGTGATTGACAAATGCCAGAGAACCACTAATGCTGCACTTTCAACCAAGGAGCCATTAATGACCAATGCTCCGAAACTGCTCGCATGACCCTTCCCACAAGCCTCCAGTAAATTCCTCCAACTAAATGTTTTCCCATAAGCACAGCATTTATGAAAAATAATAATAAAAATCACTCATGTCTTTACGTGTATGTATGTATGTATTTTAGGAGGTACCAGGGAATGAACCCATGACCTCGTACATGGGAAGCAGGTGCTCAGCCACTGAGCTACATCTGCTCCCCAGTTAGAGTTGTTTTTCTTCATTTGTTTGCTTGTTTGTTTTGTTTTTAGGAGGTACTGGGGATCGAATCGAGGACCTTGTACATGGGAAGCAGGTGCTAAACCCCTTGAGGTATGTCTGCTCCCCTTAAAATATGTTAATGACTATAATTGCAATGACATTGTCTTCTATATTTTCATTCTAGATGTAGTTGCACATGGAGTACTCAACATAACAAATTAAACGGTATTTTGTGGTGTGCCTGCTTTGTAACATTGTTTCTAAGGAAAAATATGTTCTGGTTCCAAGCAACTATCTGACAGGAAAACTACAATGCACTATTTTTATAAACGGGGACTCCCTGTATTCTATTTCAGTGGAGATGCATATTTCAGTTTTAATGCAAAGTGGGTGACCAATTTGCTTGTGGGATCCTTCTGTCTTCTGGCCTCCTCCTCCAGTTTCTGGGCTACATGATAACTTGACAGAAGAGAGCCAGCAGGGAAAGTTTGAGGTTGTACATGGGTGAGGGCATGTGCTTTTGGTCTGAATTTCAAAACTAAACTTTTGATGATGGATGGTTTTATCTGTATCTTCCCTTTCCTTTTGCCTGGTGACTGGCAACCTCTCATTACATTGAGCACTTTTCTTGGCTGAAGGATGAGTAGAGCTGAGGGGTCGCTATTACTCTCTCTAATTTGAACAGGTCCAGCAGAGGGAAGCTGGAATGAATAGCCCATTATATCTGAAAGTATCCAAGAACGTCAATCTGTGACTGAAAACAAGCTTAGGAAAAGGGAAGAGGACTTAGCAGAGAGGAGAAAGAATAAACTAAATGAAGGTATTAGATTAAATGAACCATAAACATTTTTTTCATGTATATCATGATTTTTAAAAATCCAGCAAAGTCTATAAAATAAAATTCATACAGAGGTTTATTTGGCAACCAGCGATTTCACTGTGTTATACTTCATTAAGTCTCTGGTAGTAATTTTGCCATAGACAGCTATTTTTAAAAGGAAGGGGTCAATTATATTACATTTTATTCAACTGTAACTCTCAGAAGCAGGACCTAAATTCACATGACTGTTGGGAGTGGCTCTATACGTGTCTTTCCTAAATTTTAAAGCTCAGATCTGTCAGGACAGTGACCTAAATTCCCCTTCAAGTTTGGTCCTGTAGGGCTCATTGCCCCACGCAGTATAATAGGACTATTATTTATACCTTGCCTCCTAGACAGATCCAGCTAAGTTAGAACAGACACACGTTGTACATAAAGATCAGCTCAAGTTGTTTTTTTCCCCAAATTGCTACCTTTACAAGAGTGATTTGATCTCTAAGGATTAGCCACAATAGCCAAATCAAAAGCTGTTTATGTCAAATAGCCAAATAAAATATTTTGACTTTTTTTTTTTCTGCTTGATTTTTAACTTAACCTTTTTGCTGCTATTTGGAGATTTTTAGGTAATGGGGTTCCTGAATTTTAAGAATGGAAGACGAATTTATTAAATTTTATCAGTTTCTAACAATCGGTTTTTGAGGCACATTTTAGCACAAGACCTCATAGTAAAGAGAAACACTCCCAGAAACTTTAGGTTCTGAGTGAAGTTTCTCTTGTTTTTAAGACAATACTTTCTGTTATTTCCATAAATTTAGTTCTCTTATATACATTCAGTCATTAAAATGAAAGAAGTTGTAACTAAATTCTTCTCTAAGGGGGTTGTTATTACATATCGTGTCAGAAATTGTACACGGGTAATTGTACCAGACTTTAGAGTTGATCTCATTGAGTTGAATTTCCCAGGTTATACTCAAGGCTGGAGGAGAGGTTTTCATGGAAAGCTGTCTGTATTGTGATAAGAAAGAATCCACTTTTTATTGAGTGTCTACTATGCACTAGGATTTTTACCCTCCATCTCTAATTCTCACACCAATTTTGTAGGGAGGAATTATGATCTCTTCTTGATAAACTGGAAAATTCAAGCTTAGAGAGGATAAGAACCCACTTTGAGTTAAACAGTGAGTATCTGGCTTGTTGGGATTTGAACCTGACTATAAAACCCCACATTTTCTGTATCTCTCCACACAGAAACTCAGTATTTCTGAAATCCGTCTTCTGCACTGGTATGGGAGGAGTCAGCTGTAGTGACCCTGTTGGCAAGAACCTGAGAAGGTCTTTGACAAGGATACGATGGAAAGCACACCCTTTCTAGGTCACTTTCTGAGTGAAAAGGGAATGTTCTTCCCCTTTCATCTCACTCTTTGCTCCATGATGCTCTGTCTTCTCTACAGCCCAGGTTTGCTTGGTTATCAATTCGACCAGTTGTGACTGTGACTCTACCGAGGGCCAGAGGTGTCTCCTCTAAGCCCAGCCAATGCCTTGCACAGCCTCTTCTTGGTGCACTACTTACTCCCCAAGGCTCATTCCTTACTCTTACTGGGAAAACAATATTCAAAACCACATGCCTCAATGCTCAGAAGGCACTGAATATTTGATTACCAAATGGATGACATAAACAGAAGTGAATTAGCACCACCCACGCCATCATTGTAGAGAAAGCCAGTGCTATCTTTGTGAATTTCTAATACTTTGTAACAAGGGAGTACCAACTGGTCTCAGGATTCCTCTGAGGAAGAAAGGTATTTGTTGGGAAAATGCTTACATACTTGCTGGAGGTAGCGGGCATCAAGACTTTTGTAAAGAGGTTAGGACTTCTATACAACCTGGGAAAAGAACTTGGAGCTAAGTGTGCCAGTTCTGGAGACTTCGGTTAGTTTCCCCTCCATGTGACATTTGGTGCAAATGGATTTCCTTGTAAAAATTGGTGAAGGGCTGCGTTTTACACTCAGGTTGTAAGTAGAGGCAGCAAACAAGAATGCAGAAACAAGCAAAGGGCATCATGAAATCTCACGTTGGAGCAGCCATCACAGGTTTAAATCTTCCCCAGGCTTGGACAGACGAGCCCATTAGATTTGATTCTCAGCAGCAAAGGAGTTCTAGCTAACAGCTATACACAATAAAACTGATCCAGACAGCCAAGCTTGTTGCCCCTAACAACTCCCTAAACATCCCTTTCCTATTTTTCAAATGGAGAGTCAGTTCTGAATAGAAATTTAAACTTGTTTGAAGAGATCAACTCAGAACTATTTTTTGGTGGTGGCAGTGGACTAGGTTATCCCAGGAAAGACCTGTCATCACAGAAACTCTGACTGCAAAAGCAGAGGCACTGGGTAGTCATAGGAGGAAATGGAGAAGGAATCACTTTTTAAAAGGATGACTCAGAATTCTGACTCAGAGAGACCCGGGCCAATTTCTGATCTCATCCTGGAGCTTTCTGAAGCACCTGGGTTTTCTCTGGAGGTCTCCTACCTAGACTGGGGCTTTGGCCACACCTGTTCGGCCCCAAGGGGAGAAGCTGACAAGAGCCCTCCCTGCGGTGGGATGCAGCTGTTTCCATCAGATTAGCCATAGATAAGAGTGATAACTTTTCTAGAAGCATAATTTACCACATATATCAATCATGGATGACAAACGATGGCACAATAAAGTGCCTTAGAAAAGATGCAAACGTTCCCTGCTCACAGAACTGGCTCAGAAGAACAAATACAGTTGTGCTTGATGGCATCCTGCTTTGCTCTAGAAATGTGTCCTGTTATCTAATGTTTCTCAGAAACTTTCACTTCACCATCAAGTTTTGACTCAAACATGAAAACTCACTATCAAAGAAGAGATGGAAGTTCTACAACTTGAGAAATTAATTTCCATCTAACATTTCAAACTGAGTGTTTCATGGAAGGGAATACTTGAAAGAAGAAATTGGCTGAAGGAAATGAATTCTACATGAAGGAGCTTCTGCTGGAGTTTGAGCAAGGCTAACCTCTAAAATTCCTTGCTCTTTCTTCATTAAAAAATTTAATTTAGTGAAGTAACCTGAGAAGAATAATAATTAGAGCCTGCTAAAATACTGTCTGAAACTATTTCCTTTCTTTCATAAAAATCTTCAGAATACCCATCTGGAGTTGACTAGGTGGGAAAATAGGTTTTTAAAAGTTCCCATCTTTAATTGTCCCATATTTCTTCAACAGTTGAAGATTCTCACAGTAATGGGCCAATTTCATAGCTCAAGGGGTTTGGAGAATTATTTTCTGACTTTGGCTATGGGGATTTTTCACAAATCCAAACTCCCTGGGATGCCATCAATGATCCTTGGAGAGAGCAGGAAATGGAGAAAAAAAGCAAATCAGCGACTCTCGGAATGGCATGAATTTATAAGAGCACTGCAGATGGGAATGGACACCTGATAAGCATCCCCAGACCACACTAAGGCTGACCCAAATCTGACAGCACCAGTTAGAATCAGATTCATTGTAAGAATGATTCAACCAGGTTTCCGACTTAATGAATTTGGCCCTGGAGAAAGGCCAAATCCTCACAGTCTTAGCCCCTTCCCACTCTTCTCTCCCCTTGCACTCTTTTTATCTTCCCCCTTGAATCTCTCCTCACACATTCTTCATATGCTTTCCACTGTGTTTTAACAAGTCATCCGAGTACTCTTAGGCCAAGTGATAACTTTATTTTTTGGTTATTGACAATGGCAGGAGAGTTCCACCCAGCTCAGTACAGCAGATTCCTTCGTGGTGGGAATTGGCGGAGGCAGTGAAATTCCTCCTCCTCAGTAGTGTTGGTTAGAGAATTGGTACACCAGGAGAGAGGCAGAGTAGGGAAAAAAGCAGCCGGCACAGGTTAACTTTCTCATCTTCAAGGCACTCCGTGGTTTGAGAAAAAAAGGAAACTTTGGGAGGCGTTGGCAAAACCACCCTCTGTAATTGCTTTCATGTCCACTCTCCCTAGCCCTGAAGCCTCCTTGCACTGTAGAGTCCCTGGCAGAGCCATTGTTGGGCAGCACTTCCTGGGAAATCTTGTGAGTCTTTTGCTGCTTCAGCCAAGGAGAATTGTTACCAAATGATGTAGGCAGTTCCAATTCTTCAAGGGCAAAAGTATGTTGGTGTGTTTTAGCAAACCAAGAAGAAGGTGAAAAATATTTCAATGTTTATGGAGTCATTTGATGAGATGCCATTTATTATATCGCTCTGAAAGAATTTCTCTTTGTGGAGATGTACTGTCATGAATCCAGAATTGTCCAAACCTTAGACTCTTGAAGACCCTATCTAGGTGTCATCATTTGAAAGGTTAGAAGATTGTTGTTTATATCTACACACCGGGCTCTCTCATCCTCAGGAATATTGCCAGTTTGGCCTGGATAACTCTTTGTCCTGTGTCAGGGGCTGTCCTGTGCATGGCAGGACATGTAGCAGCACCTCTGGCTTCTACCCACAGCTTCCAGCAGCAAAACATGTCGTCCAGTTGTGACGACCAAAAATGTCTCCAGACATTGTTAAACGTCCTCTTGACAAAGTAAAATCCTCTTTCCTTCATATTTAGATGAACTGTTCTCTACAGATACCCTCCAGGATGCTGGACTTTCTCTTTTCCCTCATATTCTTGTCACAAGGTATTCCTTATTTTGTGGGAACATCTGATTTTTCTTATGGACATCTAGAAGAATATATATATAAATTCCCCCAAAAATTAATGGACAATTGAAAGACTGAGTGTATGATTTACTATAGTAGGGTCTTAAAGACACCTAGAGTTTAAATTAGGCCTATTCTGTAGATGCCCTAATTGCCTTCTAAAGTATGACCTCTTTAAACCTGGGAAGCAATAAACTCTGCTTCTAGGAGCACTGGGCTGTCTGTCCCTCAGAAAGATTGGTTTCTAACACATACTTGGACATTGATTCAAATTACATTTTAGCTTGGTAAGTCTATAAATTTCTGGCCATCCAGAGATTCTAAAGTAAAGGTAGAGACTTGCCCCTCTCCTTACCTTCCCATAATTCCTAAATCTATGATGAACTATATCAAAGGTAGTTGGGGACAGCATTGAGGCAATAGGTCTATTCTGATCTGTGCTGGGGGAAGGGACCTCAAGTTGAAGTGCAGATGGGAGGTCTAATGAAGTATGTCAAAAAAGAGCTCTATTTTCTTAAGAGGTGAGTGCTACAAAATTTGGGACATTTTCCTTTTACCATGAGTTTTGGGGATACTTGAATCAAAGGATGTAGTATCTCAGTTTTCTTTTTAGTGGAGCTGGAATTATTATCCTGAGAGGTACTGATTGGATGGAAAGAAATTTTTTCCAGGCGTCCTGAGGACCAGGAGAGAAGACGTGGTAAGCCATAGCAATCTTAGAGTGCTCACTCTGGCAGAATCAAGTTTTTTCAAAGACATCCCTTCCCAGTCTCAAACAAAATTACCAGAGTATAAGCCAACTGGTAACATTTAAATGGCAGCTTTAGAGCAGATAGATCTATGATAGTTAACAACTATCTGTATTGGGCTGCAGGGAAAGGTATTTATCTCGCTGATGTTATTTTCCTGACAGTCTGCCAATGTAAAAGGACCCTAGATACAATATTTTTAAATAGTATGTCATTGTGTGAAAATCACGAATCTGGTCTCTTAAGAGTGCTTTAGGGGATTTCCCAAATTAACTCTCACCCTGCTCTGAAAGCTAGGCTTACATAAGCAGTGGAGGGAGCTGGTTTCAGCCTTGGCTGGGCAGCTCCTCATCAGGTACTGTGTCCCCATTCTCCCTCAGCTGGTGTCTCGGAAAATAACAGGCTGCTTACGCATTAATTCTTCGGGATAAGGATTGGCTCTAAGGGCTGGGTCCTTAATTAATTAATTAATTGTTAATTAATTCTTATTAATTAATAAGAATTACTCCTCATCCAGAATTAAAATGCTTAGGTGAGGGGCACATGCAGTGAGGGCACTGTCCCCTCTCCATTTCTCTCGTATTGGTGAGTGTTTTCTTGTGTGGTCATTACTGTGAGGTAATGGAAGGTTCTCATCCCTACTCCATAAAGTGTCCTAGAGGTATTGGGTTAGTGAAGGGAAATGGGCATGGAAGCCCAAGCCTGGTGTCAACCCCCTCCTTTTTTTTTTAAGATTTATTTATCCCGCCCCACCCATTGTTTTGTACCCACTCTCTGCTCTCTGTGTGTTCCTCCGTGTCTGCTTGTCTTTTTCTTTGGTGGCACTGGGAACTGATCCTGGGACCTTCCAGAATGGAGAGAGGCCTCAATCTCTTGTGCCACCTCAGCTCCCTGGTCTGCTGCATCTCTTATTGTCTCTCCTCTGTGTATTTTTGTTGTATCATCTTGCTGTGCCAGCTCTCTGTGCGGGCCAGCACTCCGCATAGGCCAGCTCCCCGTGTGGGCCAGCTTGCCTTTACCAGGAGGCCCCAGGAATTGAACCCTGGACCTCCTATATGGTAGATGGGAGCCCAATCACTTGAGCCACATCTGCTTCCCTCAAACCTCTTTTCTAGGACCTGTCGGTAAACTGAAGTTACGCTGTTAGTCACACCTCAGGTGTTATCATCTGTAAAATGGGACTAATAACGTCTCCTTCCGCTTCCCTCGCCCACACTGACACACACACATACAATCGCACATTCATGCATTCACACACACCCCTCAGAAGGATGCTGTAATAGTTGAAGCAGATCGTGGTTATGAAACCACTCAGAAAACTGCAATGTGCTAAAACCCAAAAGTATCTTTATTATGCACCATGGAGAGTATGTCATGCAGCCCGCAGTGTTAAGAGGCTTCTCGAAACATTGGGAATGCTGTTCCCTCAGGTGTCAGATATATTTTCTAAAATAGACGTATCTGTTTTCTGGTCAATTAGAATTTCTGCCATATTAGCCAATTTGAATCTTTTGCCATAAAAAAACTGGTTTAGAGTTATAGTATAACTATTATAAAATAGCTAATACAGGGGAAGGATCTCCATTAGACATTCCAAATGTGTATTTTCCTTGTGTAAATGTTTGGGTACTTTGTTGAGGGTATATTTTGTTCACTACTGTACTCTAGTACCTGGCCCAGAATAAATGTTTGTTAAATAAATTAATGAAAACATATAATAACTTTCCACCAAACAATTCCCCTCAAGCCTACCCATATTCTCAACCATCAGAGGATTTTCCATTACACATAGTCCACATTTGAATGTTCCTATTCAGAAACACAGCTAGGTGTTACTAAAGTTTACTCACTTTTGAATGACAGAAACAAACCACAGATTGAAATAGAAGGCATTTAAACAATATTTCTGACATGATTAAGAGAGAAAACAATTCTTTAGAAGCTTTAAAAAAGTGACATTTATTTTATATATCCCACTTTTCATTAAGCAAACCATACAAATTAGAGTATGTTAACACATACTCTAATGAAGGATCAAGTAGAAATCTGAATGAAAAGACGACAAAATGCAAAATGACTATTTTTGTTCAAGATCCAAGAAAGATTCATGAACGTGTTTCTTTAAAATTCTATTTGTTCAATGCTAGAGACCAGTAAACTTACCACCTTTGTTGTGAGGCATCTGTTCCAAGTCAGCCTACTATAATCCCACAGTGGCTCAGCAAAAGCACACTTATAAAGCGTGGAAATCAGAATTTATGGATATTAATTGCTTTAAATTTAACTTGAAGAAGACAGGTGATGTTTACATGTAAGGATTTCAGATTATGCAAAACCATATTGGAGTAGGACAAGATAAGAGGGATGGGAAGGCACATGATATTTATTAGGTACCTACTTTGTGCCAGACATTTTGTTGGTCACTTTACATGCCATTTCATTAACAGCATTGACTCGCATGTAACAGGATTTTATGCTTCTTATTTCAGTGCTGAGAAAATTTCAGTTCAGAAAATTTAACTGCACTTACTAGGATTGGTGGAGATGAAATAAGAATTATGCTTTCTTGGGGTTGGGAAGCCACCTCACTTTGGATTTGGAATGTTGAAGGGGAGAACAAATTGAAGGAGAGTGGAAATAAGCTTTGTAAGCAGAAGAGGCCCCGATGGCTTCTGAGCAGAAGCAGAGATAGAGGAAGAGCACATTGGTGGGAAATTAAATCACAAATACCCCAATAAGTGAGACGTATAAAATTCAGTCCAGTCATTTAGCCTGAGTGGAAGATAAACATTTCCTTCAAGTGAATTCAATCTTGACTCTCATTCTTTACCCAACTCAGTCAAACCCATCCGAGGACTATGTTTTCCTAGATACACCTAGACTATGTGCACAGCAGATGAGCCGGCAGCCTGTATAGCCCAGGACTTGGCCACTCAAAGTGTGGTCCACAAACCACCAGCATGAGTATGACATGGGAGCTTGTTAGAAACACAGAATCTCTATCCCTACACCAGACGCACACAATCAGAATCTGCCTGAAAGAGCATTTGACGTTGAGTATATACAATAATGTCTGAGAAGCAATGCTCTAGGAGATAATTTCTTAGTTTCAGCATTATCTACTCACTTTCACAAACTTTTTAGGTAACCATAAGTGATATCTCACTTCCCTCATCCACAGCCTACAATTAGGAAAATATCCAGGGAATAATGCCTTAGACTTCACTGCTTCTTATCCTCCAGCCTTTTCCGAATCTATCAAAGGAAACAATTCTCTATATTTATTTTAATTTTGTACATAACCTACCTGATCTTTTTTCTTGTCCTAAAGGGTATATAATAACATGCCAGGGCTGAAACACATAGAAGAGAATTACGATTCTATGAGGTAGGAAAAACAAGAAAGGTAGCTAGAGAGTACGCTATTTACTCTTTTATTATCAGCTTAGTCATTTGTTTGAAACCATTCATGGTTTCAATGTGTGGTAAAGTAGTGGAACTAAGTAGTATGAATTTGTTCAAGTAGGAGTAGAAAGGCTTCTACTTACCAGGCACTGGCTTAGGTTGGAGGCAATAATGTGTAAAACCCAATCTTACATTTTAAATATCAGGTCAGAAAGGATTTTGAAATATTTTCTTTTATGTAATAAAAAAAATGTCCCCTTAAGCTACCACAAAGATTCAGTCTTCACGATAATTACAATAATCACGATTCTGATGCTGCTATTTTCCCCTAAATATTTATTTTATGAACACTGACCTTGACCTTCCCCATTTTTAACCACCCAATATTATACGCATATATCTACCTAGATATATACTGATTTCTAACAACATGTGCATATCTGTATTGCCCGATTTTAAAGGAATTGCTGTAATATCTGAGTGTGCCCATGTTTTTCAAATTCAATCTCTTGAACTTTCATAGGTTAAAACTTAGCCATTGGATACTTTTGATACTAACAATAGCTGACAGTCATTGATTCCTTACTGTGCGTCAACACAGCATTTCATTTAATATTTGCAATGTCCTTATGAGGAGACGCTATTCTTACCTGCATTTTATGAATGTACAAACTGAGACCCAGGGAGCATTAAGAGCTTTATACAGCTGGAGTTAGGTGCTGTGGCCAAAGCGGCTATTACCCACTGTGGTAGATGTCCTGACCTCCCGTCCTGGACAACTAAATGGGGCTTCCTAGGATTGAAAGCAAAGTCTGCCTGGGGAGCAAGAGTGAAGCTGAAGTTTATTTCCAGATTTCCTCCTTTATCCCTTCCTCTGATCTTCAAATGCTCTTTTTTTTCTTATGAAAACCCTTTCTCTGGTTGAAAATTAGAAAATTTCTAGGATTTGTTAAAACTTGAAATTGAGATCAACAGAGGGCACCAGTTCGAATCCTACAGAACAGGGTTTCGCCAAGTGCTGTGTGTGCTTGGGAAAGTTCTCTGCTAAGTGGGTTTGGGGAAGCCTAGATTTAAAAACAAGTAGTTTTAGTACTGTGAAGTCTATGCATGTATGTATGTGGGTTTCCCTTTCCTGCCCGCCCGCCCAGAGCCCATTAACATGTCTGTAAACGTTTTCCAAGCTCATCACCTGGTACACCAGTTTTGGAAATGCTATCATAAGGGCTATTTGATTTAGAATTCCATTTTTTTTAAAGCTTTACATTTATGGAACACATATGTCTAGGAAAACTTTTAACCCTGGAAGCTAATGTAGAGAAAACAAATATGTATGTATATATATATATATATTTTTTTTCATTTACTTAAAATATATATTCATTTTAAATTTCAAACCAACAAGCTGCTTGTAAATATTCCAGGCTACCTTGAGTCAAATGTCAGTATGTCACATCCAAAGGAAACACAAATTAATTTCAAAGAATGCTAAAAAGTGATGTGCGTTTTTATAAAAGTTACTTGAGAAAGTGATGGGGGATTCACATCATCCTACACACATTCCTAAAGTTACTCCTTCATGTCTCTGCTCTCCCCAAAGTTATACCCCTCAGGCAGCAGCTCAGCTCGCTGCCATTTTCTTCTACTGCTGTTTTTCTCTGTTTACTTCCCTTCTCCTCTTCTCTTTGGTTAGAGTACTCCAGGGGTTCTTAGAACTGAATCTTTCTCTCTCTCTCTTTAAATAAAGATCAATTTAGACTATTTTTCTTTCTCCAGATTGCCTCTCTAGTATTCACACCTGTCCAGAACACAAAACATCCTTTTCCTTAGAAAGGGGGAAAATTGCAAATATGTTGATCTAATATTTTTAAATTCCTCTCCTATGAGAACAATCTGAATTAAACTGTGCTGAAAAGTTTTGAGGGATTATGAATAAGGCCTGTTTATCTTTATTTCTTCAAATTTAAAAATTAATATATTGGATTTCCTAGAGTCCAAGATGCTGCTAATTGTAGGAGCAGTTGTCATCAGGGAAGAAAATGCCAACTACAAATGTAAACACCACTGACTGTCATGGTCTTCCAATTTTAGAGAGATTAAAATATGAAAAAAGTGCATCTTGGAAACAAATGTAATAGAGTTTTCTTATATATTCTATAAGTAATTAATTTATATTTATATAAAAATTCTGCAAATTGCTTTATTCTTTGTAGACCAATTTTCCTCCAATGTGGATCATAGGTGACCTAAAATAGAATCATCTGGGGATGCTCATTCATTGTAAACATAATTAACAGCAGTGAAATATAAATATAAAAATGTATATATGAATGTGGTTATAAAAGATAATGTTGGACTGTATATATTGTAATAGAATAAACATTTTTAAAAAATCATGGAACTACACTACACAGTAAACCCTAAGTTAAACCACGAACTATAGTTAATATTAAATTATACCAATGTGCTATCATCAATGTAACAAATGTTCCACACCACTGTAAGATGTTAATAAAAGGGTGCTATGTGGGAATCCTGCATTTTTTGCATGATTGTGCTGTAACCCATAACTTCTCTATTAAAGAACAAAAAATCACTTAGGAAAAAAGTATAGTTATCTAGGCTCCATGGCAAGTGTAGTTATGTAGGCCCCATGGCAAGTGAGACAGAATCTTGTGCCAGGGCCTCTGGGCAGCAATATTTTTAAAAGCTTTTCAGTTGATTCTAATATGCAGACAGAGAAGAGAACTTTAAGGTAAACTTAAGGTAAGAAACTATTTAAAGTGTAATTCCCAGACCGGTAGCAATAACATCACCCAGAGTTTCTTAGACATGCAGGATCTCAACCCTCACCTCAAACCCACTGAACGGGAATCTGTATTTTAAAAGACGTCCAGATGACTGCTATGCACATTGCAGTTAGAGAAGCTTCGCAGATCAAAGGACCTCAAAGTGGGGTCCTGGGGCAGCATCCCCTGGGAACTTATTAGAAGTGCAAATTCTCAGACCCCATCCCAGACCTAGCCAATCAGACTAGGGGTCTGGACGCAGGGACTGGGGGTGGGGTGGGGTGTAATGGAGAGATGGGGGAATGGAAGAGTGGGGGGCGGAGCCCAAGTGGTCTTGGGCTTAATAAGCCCTCCAGCTGACCCTGATATACACGAAAGTATCAGAGTTGCAGTCAATGCATTTATTAAACACACCTGATGTCAAGTGCTAATCAGGTTAATGCAAGGCAAAGCTCTTTAGCTGATGGTAGCATACCTTTTTTCTCAGTCATGGTGATTAAGAGGCATTAACTAGTGTCTAAAGGATGAAGTAAGCCTTTAATCCCAGATGTTAAAATAATAGCAGATAGAACAATTGGGAAAAGACAGGCAATAAAATGCTGGTGAACGTTGATCACTCATTTTTAAGTGGGTCAGAAAGAGACTGAAGAATTTTTCTAGCTTTAATCTCTTACTTCAGCATTTTTTTCCTGACTCTTCACAATATCCGTGACAGAACTATCATGTGATGAGTTCTCTGTAGTATCTAGAAAGCTCTCTTTCAGATGCTGCAACCACTAACTCAAATTCAGGACAAAAGAGTGGGTACTTAATATTCTTTTCCCCACTTATATAAAGGGGAATTGCTGATGATGTGAAAACTTTTGGGAAAGACTATTGGGTACCTACCAAAAACCAGAGGTTATTGGATGCTAGGAATTCAAAGATAAAAAGATAGTGCCTGCTCTCAAGGAGCTTATATTCTAGGAGGGAGACAGACAGAGCAAAGAAATCATTTCACTACAATATGGTAATGAAGGCATGAAATTATTATTATCATCACTGTCCTAACATCAGTAACAAGGAGAAAGATCAGTAAAAAATTACAGCAACAATCTAAGCTAGAGGCTGAGCAGTGGCAAAATGTAGATGGGACATCCACATAAGCGTCTCCCGAAATGCAATTATTTATAGTCAGCTATTGCTTCATTGCATCCACTAGAGGTAGCAAGTCACTCAGGTGACTAAGGATGGATAATTTTGAAAAAACAAAAAACCAAAACTTCTGACTTTGAAAGACTTTATAAAAATATTCTAAACTATCCAATGCACGTCTGCGGCTCCACAACGTGGACTTTATGTCATGGCAGTGTCCTGCGACCGTGTGGTTTATGCCAGTGTTATGCGTAATTGAGCACCATGACAGAATCAATAAGAGACTGAAAGCAAGATGTGGCACCGATCATCCATGAACGCAGCTCTCCTGACAAGCTAAGGATAAACCTCGCAGAGAGAGAGATGCTTCCCAGAAATTTTTTTCCCTTCAGCTAAAAGATCCAAAGTAAGAGGTTGTATTCCAAGGATAAATGAGCACAGTCATCGTTATGTTAGTAGTCCTGACATTTAGAAACACAATATCAGGTTTTACATTCCATGCAAATACATTTTAGGAAGGGTAGTCTTATGCTTTGTTATTATAAGGGCACCCTATAAACATCACTATCTCCAAGAAGCCTTCTCTGACCTTCCCAGCTTGAGGTGGTTTCTCCCCAACTCCCTGTGTTCTTTTTGAACTTTTGCATTCTTCAGTCATAGCACTCATCCTTCTGAGCTGCAGTTACTTATTTATTGTCCTTTTCTCCATGATAAAAGCCAGAAATTATTTGGGTTTTATTTACTTCCATGACCCTAAATCTTCTTAGTCAGCCATTCATCCACCCATCCACCCATCCATCCATCCATCATCCATCCACCTATCCATCCATCGATCATCCATCCATCCATCCATCCATCCATTCATGCTGTATGTTAGGTGTTGCTTTAGGCACTGGGAATATAACATTGGGAAAGACAGACAAACTCCCTATTATTAAGGAGCTAAAGGCCTAGTGGAGGGGGACAGACAGTTAAACACATAAACAGGTAAATGCATAATAAATAACTCCAGAGAGTGAGAAATGCTATACAGTTAAAGCAAGGCAATGGTGTGGAAAGTAACGGGTTGGGGTGGGACCCTTCAGCTAGTGTTGAGCACGGGCCTCCATGAGACATTGACTTCCGAGCTGAGATCTATGACCGTGGGAAGTTCTAGGGAAAAGCATTCCCAGCAGGAAGAATGATAAATGCACAGGCCCTGAGATGGTTTTGTGCTTGGAAATCTTGAGGAACGGGAAAAAAGTCCATTTATTCAGTTCCTAGCTGTAGGGGTGAGGAGCAGAGGTGTAGCCCATGTTAAGGAGGGTG
This sequence comes from Cabassous unicinctus, assembly GCA_029593785.1. Lineage (NCBI taxonomy): Eukaryota > Metazoa > Chordata > Mammalia > Cingulata > Chlamyphoridae > Cabassous > Cabassous unicinctus. The sequence goes on along the minus strand of JAQZBX010007812.1, from coordinate 27,064 downwards.
GATTTTGTCCTAAACACAATAAAAAGCCTCTGGTGGGTTATAGCAGTCTGGATGTCGTGATTGGATTTGCATTTTAAAAAGACATCTCTGGCTGTCCTGTGGACACTGGAGCATGGGGACACAAAAGAGTGCTGGTGTTCAGGAGGCAGCTGCTGATGGCAGGGAAGAGAGTCCTGCTGGCTGATACCAGGCTCTAGCAGCAGAGAAGCGGAGATGTGCTCAGGCCTAGAGGCTGTGCGAATAGGACTTGCTGCTGAAGTGGGTTGTGAAGGAAAGCATGACCTTTAGTCTGTCTTAAGCAAGTGGGTGGGTAGTGACGCCACTAACTGACACAGGAGGAGGAGCAGATTGGGAAGTGAGGTATCAAATCAAGCATTCACTTTGGGGCATACTGAGTTTGAGCTGCCTATTAGATGTCCAAAGCCTCTGGAAAAGTTTAGGATCCCTGGCCAAATCAAACAGTGGAGAGTGCCTGTGATAGGCTCATATGCCAACTCGGCCAGGTCGTGGTGCCCAGTTGTCTGGTCAAGCAAGCACTGGGCTAATTGTAATGCAAGGGCATTTCAGGGACTTTAATCATCAGTGAGTTGACTGCATAGATGGCTGGTTACATCTACAATCAACTAAGGAGACTGCTGTCAGCAACGAGTGACACATTCAATCATTTGAAGGCCCTTAAAAGGGGAAGTGATTTCAGTATTCAGAGAGAGATTCCCATCTCTACTTCAAACAGCCAGCGTCTCCTGGGAACTCATCAAGGACCTTCATCTTAGCCCCTGGTTTGCAGCCTGCCTTGTGGAATCTGGACTTGTGCATCCCCACGGTTGCATGAGAGAATTTTATAAAATCTCACACTATTTACAGATACCTCCTGTGGGCTCTGTTTCCCTAGAGCCCTTCGTATTTTTCTATCACTGGAGAAAAGTTGTTAGGATGTTGACCTTTGAAGGGAGACAGACCTGTGACTGTCTGAGTTTTGCTCCTAACCCAGCCATGTCATCTCAGATGCTTAACCTCTTGGAGCCTTCGTTTTCATACCTGGCAAAGATCCACCTCACGGGGTTGCTCTGAAGATGAAATTAGAAGGTGTATGTGAGATGCTTGGTGGAGTGCCTGGAACACGGTCAGCATGCAACAATGACACCAAAAGAAACGCTGGCTGTGATGGTGGTGGGGATGAGTGGCAGATGGAGAGCTGTGGTCTCTACGCTGAGAACTGCACCAAGAAGGACAGGAATTCTACTTTTCAGTAATCAGACCCTTCTCCTCCTTAAAGTTTCTGTTATTTCATGTCATCTGAGGGCCAAGACAGCTCCCCCAGGGACCACACGGCATGCACACTTTGTACTCCCAATCATAGCAGGTCCTAGGAGACGGCACCCATATTTAGTTCCTTATTAATTCACTTGTCCATTCTCTCCCTCAACAAATACTTCCCGAGTGCCTAGTTGGGCTGGCACTGGTGATGTTTATGAGCAAAAGTGCTGTAAGTCAGTTTTCTCACTACGCAATGAAATCACTCAGAAGATTAACTTCTCTCCAGGGTTAAAATCTGCAGAGAAGACTGTAAGGCACTTTGGTTCAGCACCTCACTCAACACGACATTGTACCTGGCCGGAAAGTGGCCTCAATCTTGCGTTCTGCCATGCAAGCTGGACATCTGAAGACTGCTACAAAGGGTCAATAGATAATAATAAGAATAAAGAGAACCGAGTGGCATGATTTTTACAGGTAGTTTTCAAAACCCTGCCTTTGGAAAATAACTTACATTTTAGGAAACAACTGGAATTCAAATGGGGTCAGGATTTGCATTCAAATTTTTCTTTACATATACTGTATAGCTATTAAATGATTAGTTGCTTAAGATTATGCTGAAGTTTAGAACGAAATAAATTCTGTAGCTATAAAATGGATCCAGTTAGAATCTGCTCCTTCAAGTTAACTGAATCACATGTAGAATAAACAGACAAATTGACTGGCAAGCATTTAGAGCGTGTGGAGCAGAATAAACGAAGTAGAAGAAAAAGAGGTAGCACTGGTAATACCTGGAAGAAAGGAGAAATGAGGGGGGCGTGGTAAAGAAGGCAACAGTGGATAGGATGGACTGCAAAGTGAATTTATGGTCTGACAGCTTTTATGCTTTCTATGCCTCTTTCTTTTGATGAGAATCCTTCCATTATTTTAAAGGAAGAAGGCCAAAGATATAATCTCTAGAGAATAAAAACCAAGATTACAAAATAGAGTCAGGCATAAAGCCTAAACAAAGCTTCACAAGCATATATTCACCTCCTTGGGATCCCTAAAATGTGATTTGAAAAGAAATGTGGATGGGAAAAAGACTTCTCCAAAGTTGAGTATGTCGGAGGGTAAGAACTGATCAATATTCAGGAATTAGCCAAGAGTGTCAATCCAGGACAAAAAAATGGATGTGAACAGCTGCGTTTCACAATCTGACCTCAGGACATTAGATCTTTAGTATTTCCATAATATGACTGCAGAAAATATGTCCCTTTAGCCTTATTTGCTTTCCTTAATGGATAATGCTTCTGGCTTGGATCTTCGTGTGGAAAAAAGGATCTTTTGTCTCATAAAATGTTGCAGATGCTGCTATGGTAACACACTTTAATTTTATTCCTATCTCAGAAGATAAACACGGAAAAATGCAATTGGCAATTTAATCTAATATTTAGCATCAACTTTAGGTCCACAGAGCATTCTGGGTTTTTATTTTTTATTTTTTAAGGAACATTGGCACTTTTGTTAACCTGCTGTACTCAATTAAGCAGAATCCTAGAGCCCCGTCTGAAAGGTATTACTCTGCCAACTTAAAAATACCATGTGGCCAAGTTTCAAAACCCGCAAGGGGAGAGAAAGCTCGCTGCTTCTATGACAAATTCCTAGGCGGGCAGAGTAGGTTTGCATTTGTGAGGATTTTCTTCTGGACTGAAAAGAAAAACCAATCATCTCAGCATTTTCGAAGACAGCATCAATTTGGTTTGAAATAAAATTGAACAGAATTATTTAATGCTGTTTTTCTATTGCATTACATTAGAACCCTTGGCATTCAAGCGAGTCGTTCACTTTGCGCTGAGTAAATAACCAAGGCTATTGCGCTCATGGTGATCTGAAGCCCAGGTTCCCTGTTACAACAATATAGATCAACATGGGAGGCAGAGGCTTTAGTACATGCCAGAGTCATAAAACAAGGTGAAAACCACAAGTGGAAGGAAAGTCACAGGAAACACGGTCAGCATTGTACTGTATGGACATAAATTCCATGATGTTTTTCTTTAGAACTGTAAAAAGAAACCAGACGGGGACTGGGTTTTTAGAAAACTTCTCTCTGCTGTTATTCTCACTCCACGATTTAAAAAATATCTTTTCTTCTGATATATAAAGGCTAAGGCAGCAGAATTTAATGAAGGGAGTGGCCAGTGTACTTAACACTCCAGGTCCAGCCACATGCCACACGGACCTACTCCAGAGTACGTTCTGCCAGCGCCTCAGAACAAGTGGCTTGGCTCATTCATTAAGTGATGAGGAAACACGCAGCCTGCTTAATTTCAGTTATCCCAGACCTTTGTACAATAATAAAAAAAAAGTCAGCATTATTGATTTACACGGTGGCGTTTGGAAATAGCCGTAATGAATATACTAGCAGTACAGTGCTTCTCAAATACCACAACATACACAAATTGTTAGTAATTAAACCGAAGTGCCTACCTAAGTTGTTCTTGAAGAAAACGTCAGCACTTTGTAATATTTTCCCTTCCAAAAAAGTCCCCAAGTGTTTGCAGTCTATAGATGAGATCATGCTCTTGAAACGGTAAAGATTAAATGAGAGGGAGAATGAGAGTGAAAGAGGGCTGTTCACACTAACACTACTCGTACTGGAAAGACTCGGCCATGCCATCGCGGCTCTCATTGGTCACTCGGTGTCCTGGAACAATATTTGCCCAGTTGCTATGTCGAGAGGGGTGGCTGCCAATTCACTGCACTAATCAGCCTGAATCTGGCCCATGCAGATAACAGTGGTTATTGTCTGAGTTATAATGTGCTTGCTGATAAGATGCAGCCCACTGCAGGTAAAAAGAGATAGGAATCTTTGGTGACAAACTGTAGAATGGCCACAGACATTTCTCTGCCACTGCTCCAAATTCTAACAGCTGCTGCAAACATTAAGTCCAGGGAAGATTTCTTTCTTCCCCCTCCCCCCCCGCAATGTACTTTATTTATTTATTTTTTAGCAGGTACTGGAGACTGAACCCAGGGCCTGGTAAACGCAAAGCAGGTGCTCAACCTCTGAGCTACACTGGTCACCCTATTTCTTTGTTTTGTTTTTTTAATTACACTTAACCCCTTCAGGAATAACGTACATCTAAAAAGATCACATGTAAATGTTTTCTTAGAAAGGACACTGTGCCTGAAAAATAGAAGTCATTACACTCCAACTCTGAGAACCCAAGAAAAAGATATTTAATGTCCATCCCAAGGAAGAGAGAATGTCTGCAACTGCAAGCAAGACAGTTCCTTCCATCTGCCCCATGGGATCTAAGCCCCCTCTAAATCAGAAACAGAGTGGGCATCACCACCCCAAAGTCCTCAAGATTGGGGAATGAACAATGGACTAAAGTACTAAAGTAGACTTTTTATTATTCTATCATAGACTTATTATTTTTCTAACAAAGGAAGAATTGTATCATTGATATAAAGGCAGTGGCCCTGAGAGGTTCTGAGAGGAGGAAGAGGGAAGAATAGCTGTAATATGGGGGCATTTTTGGGTCATTGAAATTGTTCTGAATGACATTGCAATGATGGAGACAGACCATTATACATTTTGTCATAACCTATAAAATTGTGTGGGGCAGAGTGTAAACTATAGCCCACAGTTAGTAGCAATGCTTCAATACACGTTAATCAATTGTAACAAATGTACAACACTGATGAAAGATGTTGTTAATGTGGGAAATTGTTGGAGGGGGAGGAGGTGGGGCATATGGGAATCCCCTATATTTTTTGTGTAACATTTATGTAATCTAAATAATCTTTCAAAAAAATTAAAAAAAGATATTTAAACCACTACATGATATATAAATATCTATATGTATGATACATAATGTATATATTTGGTTATATAATATGTATGAATATACATATTCATATATGTATATGTTCAGTGGAGGTTTACATTAGAAAAAAATTTCCAAGTTTCAAATGAAGCAGTTTGGATTTTACAGGTATACATTTACATACCCCATCACCAAACTGTGTATGAGCATACCAAAAGTGTCCATATGCATACAAGTTCGAACAATACAGGACTAATGTAAAGCACATGCCAATTTAGGCTAGGCTTAAAAAATTCAAAGGCAGATGTTTTTCTTTTTGTATTTAGAAAAGTATCCTAGTATTTTTTTTCAACTCACATGAGTATGCTTTTTAAAAAATATTTATTTATTTCTACCCCCGCCCCCCGTCCCTCGTTGTTTTTATGCTCACTGGCTGCTCTCTGTGTGTTCTTCTGTGTCTGTTTGTCTTCTCTTTAGGTGGCACTGGGAACCAATCCTGGGACCTTCTGGAGTGGAGAGAGGCTGCTCAGTCTCTTGCAGCACCTCAGCTCCCTGGTCTGGTGTTTCTCTTATTGTCTCTCCTCTGTGTCTCTTTTTTGTTGCGTCATCTTGCTGCGCCAGCTCTCTGCATGGACCAGTACTCCGCGTCGGCCAGCTCACCACATGGGCCAGCTTACTTTTCACCAGGAGGCCCTGGGAATTGAACCCTTGATCTCCTATATGGTAGATGGGAGCCCAATCACTTGAGCCACATCCATTTCCCCTGAGTATTCATTTTGATGGTATTGTGTGAAGAGAAGACTGTTTAGACCCTGAATTTAACTCCATGTAATGAGAAGAGGCACATGAAAACCAGCACATTCAATTCACCTTTAAAATAATTTTAAGTAAGGATCTTTGTGTGCCTAATACTATGAGTAGGATAGAATAAATCTTTTAGACCTTATTTCTTTTAATAGATAGGATGCATTTTAATGCTATGCTATAGAATTTTTCAAGAAGATTATTAACTAGAATGGAAATTATCTACTTATCTCCAATGCTTTTAAAAAATATTTATTTATTTCTACCCCCGCCCCCGTCCCTCGTTGTTTTTATGCTCACTGTTTTTATGTTCTCTATTACTGGTTAGATAAGGACCAACTGAATTTTTTGGCGATATGTTTGTTTATTGGTTATTAACAGAAATAAAAACTAGTAAAATAATAGATTCATAAGGCAGGATAAATGAGTCATAGAATGAAAAGGGACCATGGCTGCTTTGAATTCTGTGTTAGAATACTGAGGAATTTCAACTTTCATCTTGAGTATCTTTTAAAAATTAGAATGAAAACGTTTTTAGATAATTGAAAAACTCCTCAATTTACAATGCAACAGCTGAAGTTTCATATCTATTTAAATTTCTAATCTCAAATATGTGAGGCCCAAATCATGCTCCTAAAACGTGGCCTTTTCTATAACATAGCTAAAAGGTGCAGTTCAGTGCGCAAGTGAGGGAGTAAACGCTCATGGCTGGAAAGAGTGTTGCAGAATGTGGCTCCAGCTCTTTTTCAGTGTGTCATCCCCTTTTAAGGCAGATGTTTCCTGAGAGTTTTGAGGGAACAATCTGGTGTACTCCTAGTCCCATCGCATGTGCGGGTCTCTGCTGGGCCTGGTCATCCGGGCTATTCAGAGACCCTTCTTTCTGTGCCCATGAAAAACACACAAATGAATGACCCCAATGTCCATAACAATCTATAGATATCTTTAGGTTTAGTGCTTTACTTGCCATAGCTGTTAAGACTAAGGCTGGAAAAAAAAGAAAGAGATTAGCAATCGTGTCGTTGGGGGAAGAAACAGGCTAAGAAACATTATGCTTATTAAACAGAGCACATTTATCTTTTCATGGATTCATGGATCAATATAATTTCCAAAATACGAATAGCTAGACTTGAAAAGTCTAGATGAGTATCTCCCTAGAAAATAGGTACAGCCTTATATTCCTGTTGCTTTGATCTCCCCAAATAGGTTTTTTTTTACTCTAACATAGACTTTTTAAATCTGCTTTTTTGAAACTGCGTGCAAGCTGGATGAATTTTATTCTTCATAACAAGGTCTAAATCTAGAAAAGAGTGTGAGCTGAATTTGGTGACTGAAAATATATTACTTTTTAGTAAGTGATACTCTAGCACTCCCAGGGAACATTTTGTGTTGGATTATGGCCAAGGAGATTACCTAAATGCTAAGAGGCCATATCCTTTCTCTTACATTATCTCTAATCTATTTCACACTATTATAATCAAAATACCCTCTTTGTGTCCAGAATTTGGTCACAGGACAGGTCAAAAGGGCTATAGGTATTTTAAGGAAGAAGCAAACAAAACACCACACAGCACAGAACACACTAATTCTGCAGCAGACACCAGCACTATCTGGCTAGATTTAGATGACAGCATTTTCTCAAAACTATAAAATTTCATGGAACATTAAAAAAACACAAAAAGGAGTCCGTTTTTTTTTTTTTTTTATTTTATTATGGCAGCTTTTCCTTTCATTTCAAAACAGATTCTCTTGTATGAGATTTTTTCCCCCCATGAAGTGGGTTAATGGTGACAAGGAAAAATACATTATTCAATAACAAAAGAGAAGTGCCAAGAAACAGCAGAAACTTGCTTCTAGGAACGGTCTTCTCAGGCGTAAATCTGACCATGCACTTCCCTGATAGGAGCACTGGTGGCTTTTTCTTGCTCTCCAGATGAAGTTCCAACTACTCCAAGACTTGGCCTCTCCACCTCTCCAGTCCACCCTGCTCAGTCAAGCTGGACACGTTTTAATGGGATGGATGTGCTATGTTCTTTCTCAACTTCAGGTTTCACGCATGCCATCTTCTTGGCCTGGAATATCTTCCTTCTTTGTTTCTTTTCCTCACTTACCTATAAGCCTCCTTCAGGTCTCAGCTGAAGACATGTGGCATTGTCTGCTTGCTCGTATTTCCATAGGAATCAGGCTTTTCTTCTCGGAGCACTCATCACGCGTGTCATTACATGCATCCAGAGAACAGAACTGTCTCTAAATGAGCTCTGCTGTATCCTCAGAGGTTACTGCAATATCTACCTGGTGCAGAGTAAATACTCCATAAATGTTTGTTTAGACAATGTGCATTTGAACAGAGACAAAGAATCATGTTGCTGGCATTGGTCAGAACAAAAAGTGGACTCCAGTTTTCTCAAGGCTAATATCATATCTACTTTAGGAAAATATGTGCTCATGATAGGAACAAAGGTAATGAAGGTGTATCTGCTTTTGGATCAATCTAGAGACTTATGACATGATCTACGGAGATTTTTCCTAAAATGATGAGGATACAGACCTACAGTTAATGACTTCTAACCTCTTGGGATCCTGAAGAGATAAATTTTGTAAATTCAGTATACATCATTGTCCAGGCTATTGTTTTCATTTATTTCCACTCTTAATTTCAGTTCCCAGACTTTTAATTCCTCCATGGATTTCTGTCGTTAGTCTCATTCAAGAATTTTAACTGGCATTTTATATTCCCTCCTTGGCCATATACAGATAATATCTAGCTGAGTCTATTCTCAATTTTAGATTATTTCGTCTTTCCTAATAAGCTTTTGAAGAACCATGTATTTCATTTATATCTCTATCTGTGCCTAACACAGAGATATACCATAAAATCTCCTCAGAAGCTTGTTAGACACATAAACAAATGAATGAATCATAAGCAGAGTCATATGTGTATAGAAAGAAGTCGTGTGAGAAGATTAAGTGTTGAAACACAGAAGACTGGGGGGACATAGGTCACCTCACTTGGGACACTGGTTATGCTGGAATCAGCATGGCCTTATCTGACCCCTCCTTGTAGGGGACACAGGCTTTTGTTAACATTTGAACAGGAGACCTGGAAATGCTAATTGAGGTAGCTCAGTAAATGTGGAGTGAATTCCCTGTGAGTCATTTGCATAGTGTGAACTATGATAAGGTCATAGTAAAGGACAGCTAGAAGCAGAACAGACATTTCTTTCTCCCCATCCTAGTGAAGTTGAGGCAAATTTCTTTCACAGCATGCCTGGGAATGCTTCACAGATTCTCGGGCTTCAGGAGAAAGCCTGAAACTCAGTGCCGTGGGGCAGAGGCGCTCTAATGGAGAGCTGCTTAGCTCCTGGAAAGTTTCCTTACTTTGTAATCTATGGCACACTAGGCAAAACTCTTGTGATGTGTTATATCCATTGGGATATACCACTTCCTAGCTATATACTGCTATATACTGTGAGGACGAATCGTGTGTTGTTGCTAAAACTTCTCACCTCAAGATGTACATTTATTTAAAAGACACATAGTAAAATTATCAACATAAGAAAAAATGGCATTGTCATTTTGGGGCTACTCAGTGTGCTTAGCTGTATTGAGATTTTGGCTTTAATTCTTGAGGTGGAGCTGTGCAATGGAAAGATACCTGACTGATGCCAGGACAGAGAAGCTCAAGGTTCTTTCTAATCCCATTTTAGTGGTGCCTGGTTTTAAACACCTTCTACATGCCATCTCCTAACCCTTTATCTGTAGCTCCTTTATACTCCAGATTCTTATCTATAGCTGCTTGACGTCTCTAGTCAGATATCTGGTAGGTATCTCATGTCTAAAACAGAAATCTTAATTCTAACTCTCTTCTCAATCACCTACCTCTGAAACCTGTTCATCTACAAGTTGCTCTTGTTTTAGTTAATAGGTCCAGTATTCACTCAATTACCGACGTCCCAAATTGCCTTTTATTCTTCTAACTGTTAATTCCCACAACCAATCTGCCGAAAGTTCTGCCAACTCTATCTCCAAAAATATATTGCAAATCTAACTTCTTTTCACAATTTCCATGGCTATGGCAAGCCATTCCCATTTTCCTGATGGACTAAGTCCCCTTCCTGTCCTTTCACAGACTCTCCCATGGTCCATTCCCCACACAGAGTATGTAGCCATGGACATCTTCTGAAAACAAAATGCAGATCATTTCTCTTTTAGAATTATCTAATGGCTTCCCATTGCAGTTAGAATAAGAGCCAAACTCCTTTCCATGGTCCGCAGCCCCACAAGATTTGGTCTTCTCCAAGGTCCCTCCTTCCATGCTCCAGATACACCAGCCTTCTTACTGTAGTTCAGGCAATGCCACTCTCGCTCTCATCTCAGGGCCTTGCTCTACTGATTTCCTCTTCTGGTCACGGTTTCCTCTCTGCTGTTACCTTCTCAGGTAAGCCTTCCCTGACCACACCCTCTAAAGTAATCCTGCATCCCTGGTCACTCTCCAGCCTGTATATTTATTTTCCTCAAGCACTTAACACCATTTGAAATTATTTTACTTATTTATTTATTTGCCCCCTCACAAGAATATTAACTGTTTAAGGGCAGGAAGCTTGTTCATAACTAAATGCCCGGTATCTAGACCTCTGACTTAATCCCTCAGACTCCTTCGTAATGAATGAGTTAATGAATCTCAGGCATGACATACCTTCTCTGTGTCTCTGTTTGCTACTCTAAATATTGCGACGTATAGAAATAATACAGGTAAATCACCTAGCATAGGGCCCAAAACATAAAAGACACTGAGATATTTGTTGGGTATAGAAATGATGGAGGTAATTTGGTAACAGGAGGTAATTTGGTAGAGTGAAAAGGATACTTGGAGTTGGAGCACTAGGTTTGAGTTCTTTTAATTTTATTGTCTATGTGACACTTGAGTCAATCTGAAATTTTCTGAGTTTCTGTTTCTTCATCTATGAAATAAGGATAACCCAGTTGTTATGAGGATAAATGATTAGGCAATGTCCTCTGCTCTGTAAAATGTTAAGCGCTAAGCAAATACTCATAATTTAAATGTTATTATTATGTGGAAATGTCTTTGCTTAATGGACTGAGAGAGTTTATGGTAGCTCTTCCTCTTTCCATGGACATTCTTCCTGAAATGTTAAGTGTATATATGTTGAGGTCCCCAAACCGACCCCATTTCAGATAGACAAGTTTATCCAAAAAAATCAATAGATAGGATCTACTCCAGTTCAAGTAAAGGTAAGCTTTGGAAATTCTCTCTCAGGGATTAGGAATAATTATAAGAAAGTTAGAATAATCTGTGAATTTAAATCCCATTGCAATTGTGAGTTTTTAGCAGGAATGAAAATTTTTTATAATCTCAGAAAGATGTTTATGATTAAGTTCTTAACCCTTTTTCTAACTTAAAAAAGATTTTTGGAAATAAGTCTTCTGCTTATCAGTTGCAATCAGGTGGCCTGGTTCTTGTCGGTAGACTTTCCCAGTACCTGTCCGCTGCCATTGTGAAATGGGGACCGGTAGTGATTTGGCCTTCACTGGCTTGTCCTTGACTGCATCCTGTCCTGGGAGGCCCAGGAGGCACAGGACCCTGACAGGACTGGGTCCACATGTGTCTCGCTGTCACCTTCCTGACTCCAGGGCAGAACAAAAGGCACGAGAAACAAGCCTCCCTCTGAACTGAAGATTAGTTTTCTTACTTTTCCACTGACAATGCTTCCTCTGTTCTTGTAGGTAACTCTGCTTTACAAAGCAAATGAATCCTAGCCAATAGCCCAGTTATGCTAGAACTTGTATTTGTGTGTGTGTGTGCATTTGAAAACATAAAATATTTGCCCATTTCCAGAAAGGTTATCCAAATGGAAAATCAACATTTTGTGAAACATATTTAAGGGTTAAAGTTCATTGAGGATAAGGATTGAATATGTCTTCCTCAGTTAAATCTGATATGTTTGATACTTAAGTCGGTACCTGGCACTTATTTGTTGCTCAAAAAATGATTGTTGAATGGATGTCTGAATGGCTCAGTGAGCTACTTCTCTGATCCACAGAATGCTTGATCTTAGGAACAGATTCTATGGGACAGATACTACTTGGGAAAGTGCTACGAATCACTTAAATCATTTAAATATCATTTCATGCATTTTGATAAATAAGAATACTTTCTTTCCTGATAATTCCAGTCTTGGTCTTTTTGTTTAAATAAACCCTTTTCGATATTGGAGAAAAAATAAAATAAAAAGAAATCTGTCTGGTTCAAATTATGTGTGAACCTGATACTAGAAACTTCTGAGTAGTTTCAGGTTACGTTGTTAATATTATGCACAGTTCTAGCGCTTTTAAACATCTGCCTCCCTTCCGGCACAGTGTTACTGGATGAGGACTTCATTCTCAAAGGATTGTGTAAGGTGATAGGTGTCATCATGGAGAGCAAGTGGAAAGCCTTATAAGGTGAAGTTTTTTAAATAGAGGTCATGTTTTTCATTTAGGACACCCAAACTATTTGTCCCAAAGCAAGCTACATGCCCAGTTACTGGTCTTCAGCAATGAGATCCCACAGCCAGCTCCAGTTCATGTCTGTCATGAAGTTTCCCCATCGATGATCATATCCCAACATATTTTACATAACACTATATTTTGAGTGTTATTTTTAAAATAAAATCTATGCAATGTATGTTGAAATATGTAAAAGTCCGCATTTAAATTTCTTATGGACTCAAGTATTTTTAATAAGTGCCAAGTCAAATCAATGGTTTTTATGTCACTTCCTTTATGTGACTCAAAAGTTCTGCATAAGGGGATGATATTATCACTGCAGTAATGTTTCTTTGTTAGAAACATACATAGTTAAACTTATCTTAAAATATTTCGGCTCTTTATGAATTGTGATATAATTCAATTTTCTAGTGATCAAAATCCAGTGTCAAGTTGGGGCCATAGTTTACCCAGTCCAATCACAAAGAGTTTTTGAAAAATTTATCAGAGGGTTGGGGCAGTAACTTTAATGCAGTGTAAGTACTCTGTACTTTTAATGACCGCTTTTCTCAGCAAAACTCTCCAAAACTCTTTCTTGAGGTCTTGCTAGAGCTTTGGATGACTAGCTTGTTAAACTTGTTAATGACCCAGTATGAAATGACTGAAGAACCTTTAGGCAGGTATTTTAGAGGCAAATAAAGAGTGTGACAATCACATGGATAGTCCATCCATTCCAACTTCGCCTTAGAGTAACCTCTTAGCTGCAATTTCAGTTGCTATGTGGAAAGTTATATTATAATGTAAATCTGTCATGTTATAAACACAGAAAAAAGACACACCTAGGTCATGTTTTACAATAAATGGCAGATCATTATTGCTTCCTTTGGTATTTCCTTTGTAATGCTGATTATGATGAACTCCTGGCAACAGGACAATAAATGCCATGCCAAAGAAATTCCATTTTCACTTATGTAATAGAATGCTAAATGGGGGCTCTTCCTGCCTCAGCTTTAACTGAAGCACCGGTGTGGTAGCTATCAGATACCCAAGTATGTATGAGACATATCCTTACATGTGGCTTTTCAAAGAAAATAAAGAACTAGTTCCAAGACTCTGCAACCCCCCAGATAATCAAGGATATAAATAAAGGGCAGAATTTAGAGAGAGGGGAAACGCAGGCGAAGAGATCCACCTGGGAAGCACTGTTGCCAGGCGCCCCACTTTGTGAAAGGATAGGGGAGGAGTGGTCAAACCACAAGCCTGGCGGTGGGGCTAAGGCCACATCTAGAGCTATGAGATGTGTTTCTTGTGCTTGGGATACACAGAGGACTGGTGCCTGATTCAGGTGAGAAAGCTGAAGTGTGCTGTGGACCAGGTGTATTCTGTCTTGGAAAATTCTGCAGGTGGAGAGAGTCTGAGTCCCTGTGAGTGGAGGAGCCTGGGAGATGCTGATCCAGAGACAGGTGTGCACGCTCAGAGTCTGTGTGCTAGGGGTGTGGGGTGTGTACACATGGACATGCAGTATGGAGCTGCAGCAGGTGCACTGGGAGGCTTGGCCAGGTGAAAGGAAACCTTGTCAGAAAGGGGCTGGAGCTGCATCACTGATTTACAGGGGATGAGCAACAAGTCACAAATGATCATTGGGAATGGGAGTTCACCAGCCAGGTGAGGGGAGATTGAGGAGAGAGAGTCCAGCAGAAAATCCCCGGAGAGCCTTTAAGAGCACGCAAAGTGTGAAAGAGCTGATGTTAGCCATCACTATCTCCAGAGAGAGAAAGCTGCCCAGCCAGGAGACGACTCCTCCACTCTGGCAGGAAAGAAAGTGGGCAGGAGGGAAGAGCCAAGCATGGCGAGATTAAAGAGGAGTGAGTCTCCTTCCCCACTGCTGGCTTAAAGGCTCAGACAGTCCTAACCTGGAAGGGGAGGTTTCACACTGGTCAAGCTTAGAAGTTTGGCAATTATATAGCATTAGGCATTTTTATTACTGAATGAGACAGTGTTTGTCACTTAAATAGTTGCCTGAGAGTGGATAGTGTCTTTGAAGTTTTCACCCAAGGACAGGGAAAGAGTATTTCAGTACAATGGAATAAATTTAAGGGGACAATGGAAGTGAAGAGTAAATTGTGATTTCTTTACTTCAACATATTGGTTATGCCTAGAATGAATTAATGGATATGATTTAATGGCTATGGTTTCAAAGTTAGCACTCACATAGATTAACTAAAAAAATAGATAGTACACTGGTGATTGTTTGCTCTAGAATGGTCTCAGATCTATGCACTCTCTAGGGAAAACATGTATTGAAAAAAGATAACAAGTGGGAATACAAGTTCAGAGTCTAATGGACACTGATCCTTCCCAGGGGTGGATGATTGCAGAAACACCTGCTCTCCTGCCTTCTAATATGCACAGAGTAGTTGCCCAGAGAATAGAAGAGGGCTATAAACTATAGACAGAAGTGGATCAATTCGTGTGGCTTTTAGCACTAGTCACAAGCACAGGAATAGGAAAACCCTATTCCTTAGGGGCAAGAAGGCATCTGTCGAATGCCCCAAGTTTCGAAACTTTTCCTCACAACTTTCTAGCATAATGTTCTGTACTTTTCTATGTTCTCAGATTATTTCTTGTGAAGCTAATTTGAATGTTTATGACTCACTGATATGACTTAAGCAAATTGAGCAGACTCACAGAGCTAGAGTCTGGATGATAGGTTAACAGGAGACAGAAAGGGAGTAGAGGGTGGCGAGCCGATGTCCATATGGGCAAAATCTATGATAAGGTGGAAGGGTATGGTTGGGCAGTGGATGGGTGTGAGAGTGGTGCAATAATGGGATTGGGTTCAGGGGTGCTGGTCTGTAAGGGGGATTGGGTAGTGGGGTTGGATTGGACTATCCATTGAACGGGAGGGAGGGTTGGAGGAAAGAGCAGGTGAACTCTGGGGATTTGCGGGTCTATGGTTAAACTACAATGGTTGAATGTTCTTTTGTCAGATATGGCAGCGGAGGGTTACTGGTGTAAGGCGTTGGGTATGGGGGGGATATGCGGGATAAGGTGCACCTGGGGTAGGCTTCCATGGAATATGAAAGTGTTCATCTTGTCATAGGGTGTTATCTCAGTGGGTGGAGACCCACACAATAAACAAGAAAATATTAATCCCACCCTGGGGAGTCCCACTACATTCTCAAGTAGAGGGGTAAGGATCTCTTGAGTACATAGGCAGTGACTAATAAAAGAAAACATCAATATGTCAAGCCCTCAATATTATTGCAATAAGTATGCAATAATTATTGAATAATAGTTATTATTCAATAGCTGTGAATCTTATTCTTCAAAAATTAAAACTTAGTGGTTACCACAGGTTCCAAGGGAAGGGGAAGGGAAGAATAGATGGAACATAGGGCATTTTTAGGGCATTAGAGTTTTTCCGCATGATATTGCAATAACGGATACAGGCCATTAATAAGTTTCATCAAAACTTATAAAAGTGTATAGTGCAAAATGTAAACCATAAAGTGAATCATTGACCATGGTTGGTAGCAATGCTTTGGTATTGGAACATCAATTGTAACAAATGTACCATCTACATGTAAAATGTAATTAATAGGGGAGAGTGGAAAAGGGGGAGGGCATTAGGTATATGGGAATCCCCTATATTTTCTACGTAATTTTCTGTAACCTAAAACTTCTTTGAAGGTAAAATGAAAAAAAATGAGACACTGGGGGAACATAACGAAGAAATTGTCACTGTACATACATATAACAGATCTTACAGTGATGAAAGACATCATAAAAAAATTATTTTAGCAGGGAACAGAGGTGGCTTAAGTGATTAGGTGGCCCTCCCACATCAGAGGTCCCATGTTCTGTTCCTGGTTTCTCCTAAAGAAACAAAGAAGACAAACAGACACAGCAAGTGCAAACAATGAGGGAGTGAGGAAAAATAAATAAAATAAATCTTTTTAAAAACTTATTTTATTTCAAAAATTTTATTTTAAAAATTATTGTTTTATTTTCTTATTAATTTTATTTGGTTATTTTTTGGGCTCGTGTTTGGAGAGGTTTTGGATCACAGAAGGGTCACAACTGTGGCAGGGGAGGATCACTGGCACGGGGTGTCAGTGATGGGGGATGTGTGGGGAGGGGTGCACCTGGGACATGCCTCTCAGGCATATGAATATGTTCAAGTGTTCATGGGATGTTGTCTTGGTGGGCGGAGACCCATACAATAACCAAAAGAATATTGAATACCCATCCTGAGGAGTCTTGCTACATTCTCTAATAGAATGGCAAGAATCCCCCAAGTACATGGGCAGTGCCTAGTGAAGAAAGACAGACCATTATGTCAGGCCCTTGATATTGATAACTGTACTTATGAACCTTTTCCTGTGAAACTGAAACTTAGCTTAGTATTATATATTGCCCAAGAGTTACCTCCTGAAACCCTCCTTGTTTTTCAGATGTGGCCTCTCTCTAAGCAAAAACTCAGCATATAAATGTACTACCTTCCCCCTGGTGTGGGACATGACTCCCGGCGATGAGCCTCCCTGGCACCGAGGGATTACTACTAAGTGCCAACTAGCAATGCACCCAGAAAAAGACATTCACCAAAAGGGGGAAATATTAAATACAAATGAGTTTTTATGGCTAAGAGATTTCAAAGTGAGTCAGGAGGTCATTCCAAAGGTTACACTTATACACGTCTCAGCAGGATCTTATTGACTGCCACAATAAACAGTGCCTCAAATAACGGGGTGCTTGAGGGCTCAAGAGACATCTAGAAACTATAAGCAGGGCAGACAAGCTCAGGAGTTTGGCACCCTGTCAGTGGACCTTACTTTGGAATATATGCTCCCCAGTGTAACAGAGGTAAGACTCATTTATAGTTTTCTTACACATGGCTCTTCTGCCCCTTTTGTTTTAACCTATAATTAGCATTATACTTGTTAAATATATGTCCCAGAGGCTTAAATCTTCTGGATATTCATGTGCCTGTTGAGCTCTGAATCTCAGCAGAGTTGCAGCACCTACTCTTCAGTTCACTGGACGCACCCAGGACAGCTAACAAGGAGATGATGATGGACAACGCCTATCCCAAGGAACAGAGAGTGTCTGCAATTGCAAGCAAGATAGTTTCGTCCATCTGCCCCATGGCATCTAAGCACCCTGTCAATTAGAAACAGAGTGGGCATCACCATCCCCAAATCCTCAAGATTGGGGAATGAACAATGGACTAAAGTAGACTTATTATTATTCCTTTACAGACTTGTTATTATTCTAGCAATGGAAGAACTTGTATCACTATATAAAGCAGTGGCCAACAGTGGTTCTGGGGGAGGGAGAGGGAAGACTAGATGCAACATGGGGGCATTTTTGGGACTTTGGAATTGTCCTGCATGACATTGTAATGATGAATATAGGCCATTACACATTTTGTGATAACCTATAAAATTGTATGGGGCAGAGTGTAAAGTGTAATGTAAACTATAGTCCACACTTAGTGGCAATGCTTCAATATGTGTTCATCAATTGTGAGACATGTATCACACTAATGAAGGATGTTGGTGGTGGGGAATAGTACGGGAGGGGGAGGGTTGGGACATATGGGAATCCCCTATATTTTTTGTGCAACATTTATGTAATCTAAAGGTACTTTAAACATAAAAAAAAAAATTTAATTTGAACGTTTATATATCTGTATTTTTAATTAGGATGTTAAGACTGATATTAATAATAATGCTCTTTCGAACATGGCTTAAATGAGTTAATAACATAGGTTAAGTGTTTCAGGTTTGACTATGGGATGTTTTTGGCTTTTTAAACCCAGGCTGCCAAGAGATTAAATTTGCACACACCAAAAGCATCCTGCTATGCTTTGCTTATCCTAGGCCAGGACTTTAACTTCCAGAAAGTTGTTTTTTTTTTTTTAATGGAAAATACATGTGAATAAAAGAGGAAAAATTCTTCATTTTCTTTTAAGTTCCCTATTTTAAGTGGTAATAATAATATCAACTACCCTTTATGAGCACATACTATGTGTTAGTGACTGTGCTAAAAGGCTTTAAACATCATATCATTAATCCACAGTATCGACCTTTACGTTTTAAGATTCTTCCATCCACATTTTACAATGGAAGAAACAGGCTAAAGAGAGTTAAATAACAGGTCTCCGGTCAGATGGCTAGTTTGTGTCTGAGCCTGGAATTCATCCAATCATTTTGACTGGGTCTCTATAACTATGCTATACAGAGCTAAGCTTTTGGATAAATTATTAATAAAATGTCAAGACATGTCATGACACTGAATACATAGATGGATAATGAGGGATTAAGTCACTGCCTTGAAATGAATTGCATTTTGTTTCCAAATCTGTTATACTTGGCAAGTCTATTCAGAAATGGAATGGCTGGGCTCCTTGTGGTAATCTAGCACGG